>JANHAO010016101.1:0-14524 GCA_026873985.1 Saraca asoca | reverse complement strand
TAAGGCATCCCAATTTGGTGCCTCTTCTTGGATTCTACACAGGGCCAAGGGGTGAGAAGCTTTTTGTTCATCCCTTTTATAGGCGTGGGAACTTGGCCCAGTTCATAAGAGGTGATTCTCATGCCTTTCATATCATTCCCCCTTTTGGACTCTCTTGTTTGTGTACTGATTACTCGGATTTTCTCTGTTTCTCTTCTGCTTTATTGATTTCTGACATCTGGGAGTACTTTTTTTTTTTTTTTCGTTTTAACTGGCTTGGATTTCTGGGCTGGAAACAATATGGCTACAGATTACACTTGATCATGATTTTGTTGTTTCGTAGTTCTGATGAGATAGAGAAGGCTATAAAGTGGCGATGTGGGAACTAAAAGACAATGATTTCTGAAAAATCATGAAATTTTCATATTTTATTCTGAGCATGATTTCGAGTCCTTTTTCTCCTTTCTAACTTCTGTTTGAATTGTAAACCATACCTTTTGTCTGTGCACAGAAGGCTATATACTGCTTTTTATTTGGATTAGATTATTGCTACTTAATTTTAAGATACCATGATGATACTGATATTCATTATTTTGCTCACGCCTCTTAATTTTCTTTTGTGATCTTGTCTGATCTAAGAGTATTCAATAATAAAAACATACAATTTCTGTTCTGTCAGTAATTAGTTGTTCCTTTCAGTTTGTCTCTACTGTTAGACATCTAATTAAGTAGTAGGATTGCTCAAGTATAAATTTGCATCAAACAGGAAAAAGATAATTTTAGACTGCTGGTTAGTTATGTTGATTTTTCCTTCAATTGTTTTTCCTTTCAGTACCTACCTTTTTCAATTCCTTTGCCCTTCACTTTTTGGCAATGCCAATTTACCTTTGTTGTTCTTCCATATTGTTTATTGATTTTCTTTTGGTCCAGAATGTATTTCTAAATTTCTAAAATCATCTATTGATCTCCAAAATTTTTAATGTGCAGATGGAAATGGTGAATCTTACAAATGGGCTACCATTTATAGAATCTCCATAGGTATAGCCAAAGGATTAGAACATCTTCACACTAGATTCCAGAAGCCAATCATCCATGGGAACCTCAAGTCTAAAAACATCCTTTTGGATAGCAATTACCATCCTCTTGTTTCTGATTTCGGCCTACATCTTCTGCTGAATCCTACTGCTGCCCAGGAAGTGCTTGAAACTTCAGCAGGCCAGGGTTATAAGGCCCCTGAGCTGATCAAAATGAAGGATGCAGGTGAAGAGAGTGATATATATAGCCTTGGTGTAATAATGCTGGAGTTACTTTCTGGGAAGGAACCTATAAATGAGCATCCAACTCCTGATGAGGATTTTTATTTGCCAAATTTCATGAGAAATGCGGTTATTGGGCATAGAATTTCTGACTTATACCACCCGGCAATTCTTGTCAGTAATGGCAGAGATGATCAAATCCCGGCTACTGAAGAATGCATTCTCAAGTTTTCGCAACTCGCTATGGCTTGTTGTTCCCCTTCACCATCACTTAGACCTAACATAAAGCAAGTACTATGGAGGCTTGAAGAAATTATAAAACAAAAAAATGGTGGGTTTTGACAAAATTGATGTGGATACTGAAAGGCATGGGCCATTTTGGCAGCAGTGACTTTGATGCTTTGAATTTTCCAAATTCATCATGACTAATGATGGGGTTGAAGACACTAACAAAGAAATGGAATGGGAATGGGCTACCAAACAAAGATTTCAGTACTGTTGATGTGATATTCATGGTGAATGTCAAATGAAGAATTCTTGCTAGAAAATGGAGATGTATATTCAATGCATTCAATTTTGATTCCCAGACTTATGATATTTTGGAATTTGTTTTATTGGTAAAACTAGCTGCAATGTGACAAGTGATGCAGCTGAGGAATTCACAAGTACTCACTCGTCATACTACTACTCTCGCCAAAATCCGCATGAGTGCAGAAATCTGACAGTAAATTTTTGAAGATTCTATACCATCAAAGAAGCTGCTGCTCAATTGGTCTCTCTCAGGCTCTCAGCTTTTCTGTTTGAGAAGGGCACATAAACTCTGGAAGGGATAATATTGTTTTATCAAACATCGGCCATATCAAGTTTCAAGTTGTTACCCTGAATTGGAACTGCAAAGGAATCTGAATGATTATGTGGGCCAGGAAATGGGATCATTGGCTCATTTAACTCACTTTTGTGCAGTACTATCCAAGTTTGGAACTTTGTGGTAAATTTTCAAAATCTCATCAAGTTACAAACTCTTTGTAATTGTCATATCTCAGCAATTCCACTTGAAGTGTAAGTTTTGCACTTGTATCTTTTATAGCTATTTCTTAGAATCAAAGCTTGGCAATGCCCAATGGCAGTGTAAATATAAATTTCCAGTTTTGTCCTTGTCATAATTCTCAGAACTAGTAGGATTTCAAATTGCATGCTTATTCTCAAATAGAGGAGCATATTATTAAATTCTGTTGCCATTTTTTATTTTCTGAATCATAACTTCTGGTTGTTGCAGTGTGTTGGGTGGCAGGTAGGTGTGGGATGGGCTTAAAGCCTTAAACTATTTATCTTTGAAGAACCCCAACTGCAACTATTAAAATTGCAACTTTAGTCAAATCTTTCTGCTCTTTTGTGCGTCTGTTTGTCATCTTGGCCAAAGAACCAATAAATCAACTTTAATTTCTCCATAAACATTGGCGGACATGTGGGGTAAACACTCCACACTCTTCTGCTACCCATTTTGCCCTTTATAATTTAGTAAAGCCATATCTCACTACCTTAAGCATCAGCAGGACCAGTACTCATATTTCAACTCCAATACATTTTCTTACTCTCATCTAATAACAAAAGAAAATTAATATTCAAATTTATTGTCCATGTTTGATATTACTTTTAGATGACCTAGAATCAATTTTAAGAATCATAATTGATTAGATTTTGATAAATATAAAATTAATAATCTAATCATATGAGAATATGTGGCACTCCACATGGCATATCCAACTAAGGGCAGTTATGTTGTTAGTAAATGTTCAGAAGGCCATTATGCCCTCCAACTACTATAAATAGTTAGGTATGATTACAATACTTTGATTTTAACACTTCATTCTTATCACTATATTCATCTCTAACTTGAGTTTTGGAGGGATCTTGACAGTCTCCACCACCTAAGCCTTGATAGCAGGTGTATCCAGCCACTGTGCATAACTGTCAAAGAGGAAATATTCATCATTTGGCGCTATTTGCAATTTGATTACCTACATAAACTTTCTAATTTGTTTACAATTTCCGTCTTCAAATATTTCTACAATTTATGTTTTCACACATCACCTTTCGTATCTCTTTCATAATCTTTGTTAATCATTACATCAATTTCATCTTCAATTTTGTTCCTCAATTTGGATATTTCCTATTTCCATTAATGATTCTGTTTGCTGATCTTATTGCTTTAGATCTCAACCGTGTTTTATTAGTTTATTTTAGGCAATTTCGTTTAAACTAGTGATTGCTTTGTCTCTCATCTATTGATTTGAATTTCTAATCCGATTTGGATTTTGATGCATTATCTCGGTAAACTTTAGCGCATATTTTGATTCTATGTTTGTTGATGATTTGGCAAAGATCATTTCTCATTTGTTCAAGGACATATATATTTACACTTCTATTCAACTGCATTTTTCTGATATGATAAGATCATTATATTATTGGATATTTACCTAAGCCTTGCTCTTGGCCTTTTCTTTAGGGTCTCTATATGATCGTTTAGCACAACTTTATTTCTACTCTAATTAATTTTTATCTCTATTGAGCATATAACTGCTTCAGAATCTGCATATCACAGCCATTTGCATGAATCATAATCAAAATCAACAACCACTACAGCAATATGCGACTGTTGTTATTGGTCACCAAATGTGTGGCATTTCTTTGCCAAGTTTAATTTTTTAGGAGAACAGATACTTATGAAGGTCAATGACAATCTCAAGCCAGTAAATGATAATGGTAAGGCAGTTGCTCGAGTCAATTGACCTAACAATAGACGAAAGGGAAAGCAATCCAAATCCAGAGTCTGAGTTGGAATATATAAGGATATTATACCCAAATGATATATTGAACTATTATGGTGGTCACAAACTTGTCAAGTGAGTTCAAAACAAAACTCATCAAGCTACTTAAGGATAATGTTGAAGTTTTCAGTTGGACTATTGCATATATGCCAGGCATTGATCCTAAGGTCACCTACCATAAACTAGCTATTGACCTATCAGTTAATCTAATACAGCTAAAACCATCAAAGTAGAAGTGGATAAGTTTTTGAAAGCTCTCCCACACATCTAGCTATCCAATATGTTTATGGTTAAAAAGGCCAAAGACAATTGGAGGGTGCACGTTGACTTCACTAATCTTAATAAAGTGTGCCTAAAGGATTCATATTTTCTTCTGAACATAGACAAGCTGGTTGATGGAGCATCTGACTTTGTAATTTTTTGATTTTATAATGCTTTTTAGGATATAATCAGGTCCTAATGTGGTTGGAAGATCAAGAAAAAATAGTTTTTTTTTATCGCTGATGAAGCTATGCATTATTATAAAATCATGCCTTTTGAACTAAAAAATGCAAAAGAAATATATCAATGAATGATAACCAAGGTCTTCAAAGAGTAGATTGGGAAGAATCTAGAAGTATATGTTGACAACATACTTATCAAACCTACCAACCATCTTGAGCATCTTGTGGATCTTGAGGAAAATTATCAAGTAATGAAATAAAATAATATGAGAATTAATCCTAGCAAATGTGCTTTTTGTCTTACTAAAGGGAAGTTCTTAAGGTTTATACTTATCAAAAAGGGAATTAAGGCCCCACAAAATGTTGGGCCATTTTTTATATAAGAAGTCCGACCAACATTAAAGAAGTACAAAGGCTAAATGGTCAGATTACGACCCTGTCCTAATTTATGTCGAGATTGGCAGACAAATGTCTCTTTTTTATAAGATTTTGAAAAGTACAAAGGAATTAAGGTGGGATGATCATTGTGAACAAGAATTCTTAAATCTTAATAATTATCTAGCAACACCACCTATATTGTCAAATCTTGAATTGGGTGAAAAACTTTATCTTTATCTCATTATAACTGATGAAGCAATAAGTTTGGTGTTAATCAATGAACAAGATGATTTGCAAAAATCAATCTATTTTATGAGTGAAATCCTCCATGGAGCAAAGTTACAATACCATAAGATAGAAAAGTTGGCCTATGCATTATTCATAGCTTCAAGGATGCTAAAGTAATAGTTTCAAAGCCAACAAGTGATTGTCCAAACCAATCAACCAATTAAATAAATCCTTCATAAACTTGATAGAGTTAGTTGATTGGTAGCATGCGGCATGGAACTAACTAAATATGGAATAGAGTTTGAGTCACAAAAAGCCATTAAAGCTCAAGTTTTGGTAGATTTCATGGTGAAAATGACCAAGAATGCCCCTAAAATAATAATTGGTAATGCACTATTTGTTTTGACATTATTATAGATGGCTCCTCTAATAGAAAGAGAAGTGGGGTCAAAATCATTTTGAAAGGACTCAATGGAGTCACAGTTGAATACACACTTAAGTTTGATTTTTAGACAACCAATAATTAGGTTAAATATGAGGTGCTAATAGCAAGACTAAAGTTGGCATTCGAAATGGGAGCAAAAGTAGTAAAGGCTTAAAGTGGTTCTCAACTTATGGTTAGATAGATAAATAGGACATATGAGACTATAAGTTCCTTATTTAATAAAGTATATAGAAAAGGAAAAGAAATTAATCTCAGATTTTGAGCACATTGAGTTAAAGAAAATACTAAAAGTTGAAAAAGGTTATGCAAATGCTCTATGTAAACTTGCCAATGCAAGGAATACCATTAATAATCAAAGTTTTTTTTGCAAAATAAGTTGTTAAAGCCTAGCATTGATCAAGAAGAAACTATGGATTTGATATTTTCTTATTTATAGGGAAACTAAACCAATGATAAATCATTGGATGCAAAGAAAAAAAAAAAGAAAAAGAGTGATTGGTTTTTATATTGAAAATGGCCGATTATACAAATAAGGTTTCGCATTACCAATTTTAAGATGTTTGCATTTCGATAAAGGAAGCTATCTATTACAAGAATTACATGAGAGAATATGTGGGAACCATGTCATTGGTTCATCCTTGGCCCAAAAGGATTTGCATTCTAGATTTTTTTGCCTACTATGAAATAAGATGCTCAAAACTTAGTACAAAGTTGTGATCAATGTCAAAAGTTTGCTAATGTTCTTCACTACCCTTTACTGAGCAAATTATAATTTCATCTCCATGGTTGTTTGTTTAATAGAGAATTAACTTTTAGGGACCTTTTCTAATTATCCCTGGACAATTTAAATATCTTATTGTGGATGTTAACTACTTCATTAAGTGGATAGAAATGGAATCACTGGCAACTATCACTCCTTGGAATAATAAAAAAAAACTTTCTAAAAGAATATTATAAGTAGATCCGACATACTAAGGGTACTCATCAGCAGTAATGATACATAATTCACTACTAAAACTTTTCAAAAATTCTATCAAGACCTTTAAATATTGCAAAAGTTTATCTTTGTGGAGCACTCATAATCAAACAAGTAGGCCAAACTGGCCAACAGGGTCATTCTTGAAGGGTTAAAGAAGATGTTAGAAGTATAAAAGAATCGTTGGATTGGTGAACTTCTAAGTGTTTTATGGTTGTATAGAATAACTGTCCAAATTGCAACTAAGGAGACTTCTTTTCATTTGACTTATGGGCATAATGCCTTAATTCCAATCAAAAGCAAAAAAACCCTTAATATGGAACGAAATTTTAGAAGTGATGAAAATAATCATTTAATCAGAAAAGGGTTAGACTACTTAGAAGTCGACAGGGAAATGCCCTATATCTGATCGACTTCGTATAAAGCAAGGATTGCTAAATATCATAACTCCAAGGTTTGGATTCAAAAATTCCATGAAGGATCTCTAGTTCTTAGAAAGATGGATAGTCCATGAAGAGATCAAGGAGATAGAAAGTTGATTGCAAATTGGGAAAGGTCATTTAGAGTTGTAAAGAATCTGAACAATGGTGCCTATTAATAGAAACAATTGAAAGAAAACAGCTTCCCAAGTTTTGGAATGCCACTCACTTGTGTGATTATCATAATCGATTGATTAAGTAATTCGTGAAGCAATATAATTAAAGTGATAGTTTTAGGGTTATGTTTAACATATAGCTAGAGAAGTCCAAGTATGATATTTTCTTCCGAACATGATTAATCTTATAATTCCATTCCAATTTTCCCCAAGGTCAATGAATAAAATTGACTCATTTTCTTCTATGCAAGCACTTATTAGTGAATAATCAAATTTTCATCATGGCACAAGGTGCCAATAAGCATAAATAGCTCAAAATCATGGCACAAGATGCCAATGAGCATAAAATAGCTCAAAATCATCACACAAGATGATAACAAACACAAATAGCTTAAAACATGATGATCAAATGATCTCTACGGCACAAGATGCCAACAACCGTAAATAGTTCAAAGTTAAATGATTAAACGATCATCATGACATAAAGTGCCAATAAGCATGATCAAAATGAAACAATTACAAATCATTTGGGCACAATGTGTCTATAAGTCAAAGCATGAATGCAAAGATTGAGAAATAATTACAACTTAAGTGGTGATAATGATAATTTGGATTGTTAGAATCCACAAAATAGATTAATTATACAAAGATAGTGATATCATAAAATAAAATTATGTGTGTGTGTGTGATTACATTAACGTTCCTTCAATATATGATTCTAAACTCTCTGAACAAAGAAACTTTATAGAGTCAGAGGACAAAGGGATTGGATTGATTAGTTTTTAGGCCTAGGTTTGTAGGAAATTTTGAGTGCCTTTGCTATATTAAAAGACATCACCTATAATGCTATTGAAGTGATCTAGTTGACCTTGAAGTTGTTCATATTCTTTTGCTTTGAACTCTAGCTCCTCCAAAATAGACTGATCACTGTTGAGTTTATTATATTTGAACTTTAGGATTTCTAAGTCAAGTTTAGCATTGGATGACTCTCAATGAGCTTTCTCTACAATGTCTTTCCAACTGTGTAACCCTTTAAGTGTCCAATTGCTTATTTTGTTTTTATAGAAGCTTATTTTGTATTTTTATTACACTATCTCAACAGGATATGGTCTTCTCAGCATTCTTCAGGACAATTCTAAACTGGTTACTTAGATCCTTATCTCAAGTTTCTTCGTAAAACTTACTTAACTCTCAGACTTTTTCCTCAGATCCAAGAAGTCAAGCAATTTGATGAAGACGCTATCCTACCATAAGGTCAAAAAATTTGCTCGGGTTGCTTACACTAACTTTATGTTTAATTAGGTCCCTGTCCTTGTCAAGGAGGATTTGATATTTTGCTATCAAAACATAGTTGATTCCTTTATAAAATAGGGAATCCAACTATGCAACTCCAGTTGATTAGCTCTAAGGATAGTGAATGGGAATTTCTAAGGTTAGGGATAGGCATTTTATAACCTTCCCTGATTTCCCTTGTAGGGGATGGATTGGTTGTAATCATGTTTTCTTGTTCATTCCATTTGAATAGTGATATCTCAAAGGCAATTGTCCTTTTTTATTTTGGTCACCTGACCTTTTTGACAAATGACCCTTGGTCAAGTTGTCTTAGGAATGATTTCTCTTGAAACAATCAGAGGGGATAACATTTGTTATTTCTTAATCTTTATGAACTCTCTTTCGAGAATCATCATTGATAATGATTTCATAGTGAGGTTGGTTGATAATGCCCTAGTCAGATTGTAATGATTGGTCTTAGAAGAAAAACCCTTCTTCATGTAGCCAGCTAGTTTGGATTGATTGAAGTTGGACATGTCTTTTCCTTCTATATCTTTGTGATTGCTCAGGATAAAAGATAGTAAAATAAGTATGTCGACAACACAAAAATCAGACATAGACTTAATGTGGTCTTTAGTTCTAGAGGACCTAGTCTCTCAAAAGTCTTAATTGTTACTCGATCGAATTGACTATAGTTTTGTTTCAATAGTTTGGATGGAAGGGTAGTTGGAGCCAACTAGATAACTAAAAATAGGACTTCCCCATGATCATTCTACCAACATAGAGAATCATTATCTTTTATCCCCAACCGTGAAAAAAGAACATTTCTCATGATGAATGCTAGATTGAGGATCCTTAAATAGCGTTCTATTCAGACATCAGGTAAAATACAACCATGTTCAACTTTTCATTGTTGACTAAGTGAAAAAGTAGTATAAGAGTTTCATTAAAGGCACGATGTCAACTCTCCTGCATGTTGTTTCAAATAATCTAGGAAAACCCAGGCATTGAACATGAACTAGGTCGGACAAACATACATGTCCTTAAGCATTGATTGTTGGAAGAAGGAAAAGGGCAGTTGTAATCAAACATTTTCAACCACATGGCCATAAAACATGAAATAGTGGCCGGGGTCAAGGTTGCATATCATATCTCCTTCGTGAGCACCTTCAAAGGTCATAAAAGGATAATTATCAGGATGGATTTTCTTTTCACGAAGGTTCTTAAGCTTATTGGGATCACACCACAAGGGTGAAATCTCAACCCCCATCACTTTGTATAAACCCATTTTAAGGCATCATTCTCTAGTTGACTTTGGCTTATGTCTCATTGATCAAGAACATAAACCTCTGTGTCTTGTACCAATTGGATTGCATTTAGATCAATATTATAGTCCATAACAAGAGAATTTGCAATGTTTAGTAATTTGTCTAGGTTTCTTAAAGAGCTTGTCATTAAACTAAAGCTGATTTTTGAAGTTGTTTTAGTTCTTTAAATTCTACACTGTCTTATGAGAGGAACATTAGAAAATAGTGAAAATAAGCCAAAGGATTTTTGTTTTTGGATAAGCATACGGTCCATTGAGGCACTTAAGAAATCAACCCCAAATATGAAGACCAAACAAGTATGCAATTAAAAGGACTAATGAAACGAACCTTTATGCAAAAGAAAATGAAAAGTTAGCTTTTTACCTGCACAAGCTAGGGGTCAAACCTAAACAAATCATCTCTGTCAATTTAGAGTGAACCCTAAAGATAATATCTTGAAAGATGAAACATATTCTTCACGATAGAATTTTAGCAAGTAGATGATAGGCAAACATAGTTCAAGAAGAAATTTCCAATTCAATACAGTATAAATAAAGCATCAAAAGCAAAATGCAGTAACTATTCAAAGTTAAAAACCTCTATACCTGTGACAGATGATGACGAAGGTTCTTGGATGAAGTTCGTTGCTTAGAAATTGAATGTAAAAGTTTTGAAAAAATGATGTATGATAGAAAAGCATGAAAAGTCTTGAATGAAGCAGTGATAAACCCTTTATAGTTCAAGGGGTTTAGAATGAATGGTTAAAGATTGAAACTCATGAATATCGTATCATTAATTCCTCAAGCTATTTTACTATTAGGTGCTAGGCTCAAGGTAATAATAATTGAAGCTTAAATATCACGAGTAATGCTTACACTCATTATGCTTTAGGCTTGATTTAGTAATAACAAAATATATGATGCAAATACATATGTCATTACTGATCGGATGATCATTCGTTTGGAATTTGGTTAGCTTTTAATGCTCTAGCCTCGTCTATATCTTAACAGAAGGGCAAGTGATGACTATAAAATTCATAACTCAATCAGTTGAGAACATGTGGCATGCACGTGGCATATCTTGCTAAGGGCATTTATGTTGTTAGCAAATGTTCAAAGGGCCATTCTGCCCTCTAACTATTATAAATAGTCAAACATGATTAAAATGTTCAAATTTTGAACACTTTACTTGTATCACTACAATAATTTTTAACTTGAGTTTTGGAGAAGCCTTGACAGTCTCCACCACTTGAACTTTCGAGCAAGTGTTTCCAGCCACTGCCTTCAACTGTCAAAGAGGAAGTGCTCATCAAGTTTTATTTTGTTTTTAGCATGTTTGGTTCAAATTTTGAAGGTTACACGGAGTTACTTTTTTCTATCATGATATTTTATGTGAAGTGAATTTTTATAAATCATCTAAATCAATTCTCAAATGAGATTATTAGAAAAATATTTTAATATGTACTTAGATATTTAACAAGTTTTTATTAAGTTTTAAAATAAGAGATGTAATTTTGTATAGATCTTGCGGTGTAACAACTACACAAAAAGATATACCTCCGTTAACAAAAGTTACTTATAAAATATTTTTAAAAATATTATATAATTATAACTTTTAATGAAAATATTATAAAAAGTATAATTTTTTTTTTAAATGTGTCTGTATAAATTTTTTCGAATAGATACCAATAGATCATGTTATCAAATATAAAATATATTCATTCACAATTAATTTTTTTAAATTTAATTATCAATAATTAATTATTTTTAAAATCAATGCTATCTCTCCCAAGCCAAATTAAGGGACTTGAGAGTCATATGTTAGTTTTATAAAATTTACATGTATTTAGATTTTAATTCTTGAATTTTTTAGAGACATTGAAAATTATAAAATTAACAATTATATTTTTATTGTTTGAATTAAGGACACGTAAAGTAAAATTTCTTGAGCTAGCAATCTACCTGCCTTGTAAGTTTTTGTATCTAATCTATTCGGCATTAATAACAGTATTTATACATTGAAAGATGAGTACTCATGCTTTGATCAAGAATCAAGAGTATCTGATTTTTTAAATTTTCATTAGCATGTGTATAAGAAAAGTCATGTACATTGACTTGTTAAGGTTACTCTTTGATTGTGCCACCTAAGTTTATCATATCTTAAATTTTTACAGATTTAAGCAGTGTTTTTAGGTTCTAAGTGATGACAGTGACTTGATCTAACTGTACAAGTTATAACATTATTCCCAGATTTTCTAGAAAACCCAAGAATTTTAACGTCATTCCTAAATAGGTAGAAGAATTAACACTACCTTTGGACTGTACATTGTTTCTATCAAGTATGATGTTTATTATTATTATTATTATTTTTTGGCAAAATTATCTCTACCTGTCAGGTTTAGGTTAAGTTTGTTTTACAGGAGCACATTTTTCATAGAAAAATATTATTATTTATATATAAATAAAAGATTTTCATACTATTGATATATTTTATGATTAATAAAATAATACGTAGTATTATGATAATGAAAGGAAACAATTTCTCTGTAAAGTAATGGATGTTGTTTTCTGTCATATTCCTTATATATAATATTAAATAAATAAAATATTTTTAATCATCCTAATATTTTATAGTTATAAACACAAGTAAAGAACATTGTTCCTATAGAATGTTTTTCATCAAAATAAATGGAGTTTAAGTACACTTACATTATTTTATTTTCAGAAATATACAATTATCTTTCCTATTTTTCTTTACTATATGAATTGGATGTATGTTTAAAATAAAGAAAAAAAAAGATGAATGTATATGACAAAAAATATTAGTATGTATTTCTAAAAATAGAATAATGTGGCTGTAATTAAATTAAATCTTAAGGAAGATGAATATAATTTATCCTTTTTTTTAATTTCACTTTCACACAGATTTTTTCAAATTATTAGTTAAATTTTACAAATAATATAATTTGAATGAAGTTAATCTTAATTCTTAAAAAAATTAGCTAACTTAACTCATATTATGTTATATAAAATGAAAAGTGTGCACAACTAAACTGTATAAAGTATGAGCTATTCCATATAATATTGAGCCCACGAAATGGGCATATCTCGTCTCAACAAAGAAAACCAATGTGTAAATAGTAATCAAATTTAGCTTTTCTAACCGTCTTGAATTTCAGATTTTTTTTTTAATAGTAATCCATGAAATTGTTTTAAATGCCACCTGTCATAAGCATACCAATGACTAATTTTAAGATTAGGGTTCATTTGTACCTTAATTATCACAATTTTATGTTTTTAATCAAAATTTTTATAATTGAATTCATTTAAAAAGAAACAATTTTAATTCATTTACAAATAATTTCTAATGTTTAAAATTAATTTTAAAAATGATGATGTGAATTGATTTACACATAAGTTTATTTATTTAAAATATATTAAAATTTCATGAAATTCAATTGAGAAATGAATATGATCCAAAAAAATTGAGAAGTGAAAATGTTACATTATAAATAAAGTAATAACACGAGAGTAAAGTTATTTATACAGTATATATATCATGAAAAATAAAATGAGTTCTATGAAATTTATGATAAATTTAAATTATTTTATAGTGGGATAAATATAAATATTAAACAAGAATTATAAATAAAATAAAGTGTTGATTAACTTAAATCTAAAAAGTCCATAGAAATACTCTGATATAAAATGAAATCATGTCTATTTGGAGTTACAAACAAGAGTCAAGAGGTTAATTCCGGTTTATAATTCACTTTATTAGGCCAAACCCTTCTAATAAATTCACTATTACAATTTTACACAATTATTAAATATAAGATTTGACCACCAAGTTCATATTATCATCTATTCATATCTTATCATATCATTAAAAAACTATTAAAATTTTTTGACCATTAGTAAAAATTCCTAGGTAATATTATTTTTTATTTTTAATGGATTATGCCCACACCCTAAAAAAAATTATATAGATATGTACTCTTTCAATTTTGTCATTAAAAATTGTAATTTTTTTCATATACTTCCAAAAAATTTTAAATATTTTTTATGTATTTATTACACATAAAATCCGTACATACTTATAAATTTTTTATAAAAAAGTTATAAGATTTTATATAAAAAGTTACAAGTGTTATGATTTTTACATTAAATTTCTCAAGGACAGCAAAATCCTTTTCTAATTATATGTAATCTTTATATTTACCAATATTGTAAAAATTTTAAACTGATAATGAATCAAATTTAAATCCTTAGAATAGATTGAGTAACTTCATTATCATTTAGACAAATTATACTCATCTCTCCTGAGATTTAATATAATTACATTCACATTTCTTTTAATTTAAAAGATATACATTGAACTTTCATTTTATATATATTTATCTCTCCTTTTCTATATTTTAAATATACATTCACCTTTTACGTTATAAAAAAATAAATATACATTTATAAAAAAAAATGTGAATATAATTATATTAAATTTTAGGGGGATTGAGTATAATTTTACTTGTGCTTTTGGTATTCCTCCGCTATCAAAGAGGCGGCTTTTTGTAACAGTTCAATTCGATCTTAAAACCATTGGAGGTAAACTGGCAGGAAAGAGTTCGATTATTCTTTGATGTGTTATGAATTCATCCATTATTGTGAATGTCCATTTAGTTTCTCAACTCTTGAAACAATGAGTATTATAAATTCATTCATTATTATGAATATCTATTTATTTTCAAACTCCTAAAGCCATTGAATCTCCTTCAAGACCATTGAATCTCATTTATTCTTCTTGGCTTTTAGGTTATCTAT
>JANHAO010016100.1:0-14531 GCA_026873985.1 Saraca asoca | reverse complement strand
AAGATCAATGCTAACCAATTCAATTCCTAAAGAAACTTAATCTACTTTCATGATTAAAATTTCCTTATTCAATTGTTAGGGTTCCGATGATAATCTTCTCCTTTCGGTACTTAAACTATTTACCTAAGATAAGACAAAATACTGGAAAAATATTTTATCAAAAACTTAGCAAGCATAACAATTGAATCAATTCATACTAGGAAATTATAACAGAAAAGTAATTAATAACATCAAAGAACCATAATTAGGCTATTCTCAATCCTAGAATAAAAATCTACTCAGACATAATGGAAGTAAAAATCAAATTCATTAACATTGAAAGCTTCATAATATTCAAAATAATGTAGAGAAGTGAAGCTGAAGATTAAAAGAGAAAACCAAGATGTCAATTGATGAAAAGAAAGTAAAATCTTTGCAAGAACTTTAATCCACAAGAATCTCTCTTAATCTACTCAGAAAAATGCCTAAGAATGTAAAACCTACGTAAGCTATCTTAAAACTATCAAAAGACTGCTTCTAGTTACGTAATAATAGCTTATATAGCAGGATGATAGTGGCAGAAACACGATTGTGTTTGGTGACACGGCCTACCCATGTTTCGCGTTGGAGTTACTGAGGAATGCACTGAACACGGTCGTATCTTGGGACATGGCCAGGCCGTGTTCGGTGCTGGCTTCTTTAATTTTTCTGGATTCAATCACAGTTGAGTTGAGTTCTTCGTAGGGCTTCTTTCCTAGCTTCTCCTTAATCCAAATATGCTTCAAACTTTTGCTTTCACCCTCCTTTCCAAGCTTTTTTGCTAACCTACAAAGAGAAATACAAACTACAGCAGTACCAAAGAACAAAAATACAAAACTATAACAAAAAGAGTAGAAAATTCATAAATTAATAACAAATTAAGAGGTAATAATCAACATAATAATATGCATTTTGTTCGTTTATCACTTGGCAACAAATCCTGTACAACAACATAAGGGCTACATGCCCACCACAGTCTGTATAATATCATAGTAATATGTAGTAGCCCAGACTATACAATTTACATCCTATTGGGCATCCAGACAAACACATATGTACAATCGCTAATCCAACTGCTAATATTAGACCATTTATATATACCTTTATTCTCTGCAGGTCATTATTTACTCGATCAATGAGCAGATACAGAACCAAGAGGATATAGAGCAACTGAAGGAATATCTTCTGAATCTAAGAAACATGAAGAAGAAAGAGGTGAGTTTTATTGAAACTCAGTGAGTAAACAATCCTGTAATCACCCCAAAAACCTCATCGAATGAAACCATACTCAAAAGTGTATATATATATATAAAATATGAATGTAGTCATGTAAGTGTGCTTACCCATTTTGCAACCATAATCATATTATACATTTAAATCTATAACTCAGCAAGAAATTATATAATGAAAAACATGATATCCAACAACATGATAGTAAACAAGAGAGGAAATCAGTGACCTTCTAAAATTTCATTAAAACCCATTAGAGAAAATCATACCAATGGATTTCTGCAAGTTCATATTCTAAAAAGGTAACCATTAGTAAGCATACTCATCGTCACAAGCCATCTAACATGTCTGTTGGATGCTCATGAACATTTATTTACATCCCTACATTGCCCACCTTATCCACTCCTACCTGAGTGATTTCATATCCCCAAGTGTTCTTGAGTACATACCCCTACATTTCCATCCTTATCCACTCCTACCTGGGTGATTCACATATTCTAAGGGTTACCAAGAAAATTTCATAATGGTTGTGGTACTTCAAGTCAGCATTTAAAACACATTATACAGCAAGAAATTCATCAATCGAGTAAGCAATATTTATTAAAACATACATAAACCAATTAATGCATTTCCATATCCAATCAAGTAGAAAAGTGATGTCATCAATTTCAATAATATAAAGTAAGATGAAAATGCAAAATTTTAGCACAACAAACTATTTCATGAACACATACAACACATAAATATACATTTCAAAATCAGATTAATATATACAAAAAAATTCTATTATTTAAAAAGAATTATAACATCTCATATAGTAAGATTTTATCATATTCACACATGGGATTTTTCAGTGAAAAGGATTGTCTACTCACCATAAACACTCAATTTAGGTTTTTTTCTTAGTAAAAGCTTCAGAAATTAGCCATTGTGTGCTTGATTCTTCCTTGGAAACTTCTCTAAAGCAAGACAATACAAAACAACAAAAATATTTCAAATTTCTCACAACTAGCATAGTAAAGGTTTCAAAGGAAATTCTTTGAAACTAGCTGTAGGATTGCTACAAAATAAATCTTTTGTCCTAGAATTAGTCACCACCTTCCAAAGTGCAGGTGCGGAGCTTAGCCAGAGCTAGATCACCACCAGTAAGCCTATAGGAGCTACTGATCGAATTGCACTACTCAAGGTTTTCAACATAAGGATCTTGAAAAACTAGTTGTAGGATTACTATAGAATAAATGTAATGATCTAGGAATACTCATTAGGGTCTCAAGTACTGGTGGTCAGCTTGCCATTAACGGAAGCTTCGTCGGTATGCCACTGAAAGTCCCTAGTCGAACCAGCTAAAGGAGGGGAAAATGGCCGTGAGCTGAACCAAAGCAAGAGAGGCACCGAAGGAGTGATTAGAGGAGGAAGGACCGCTTGAAAGGAAAAAAAATGATTGGCTAGAGCTCGTCAGATTCTTGTTGGACAACATCGGTGAGCCAAGATGTAGCAACTCATCGAAGAAGAAAGAGGAAGAAGGTTAGCGTTAGGAAAGGTTGAAAAAGATGTCGGAAAGGAGAGAGACAACCGGCTGTCCAAGCTCGTTGAATAGAGATGGTGAAGAAGAGGAGAATCGCCAGAGGAGAGGAAGCTTCGGGGACAGCTCGTGGGAGAAGAGAGAGAAGTTGACTAGAGAATTTATACAAAAAAAGAAAATGAAAAAAATTACAATTTGACCCAAAAACTTTCCACTGACTTCAAACAGATCTTTCCAAAAATTACGATCTAGCTCTAACAAATTTTTAAAAGTTTTCAATTCAATCCCTCAACGACTTTTCTCTTCTTTTTTTTTTTTTGAGATATTATAATCTGCACTTTGGAAGGTGGTGAGTAATCCTAGACTAAAAGATTTATTCTATAGCAACCCTATAGCTAATTTGCAAGAAATTTCCCTTCAAACCCTTATTGTTCTAGCTAGAAGAAATTTGAAATCTCTCTTGTTGTTTTGCTTCAGTAAATTCTTATCAAAGAATTAAGCATATTGACATCTAATTTTGGAGTTTTAGCTGACTTAGCTTTCTAAGGATTTTCTCATGTGATTGGATAATCCTCCTCACTTAATAGTCCCATTTGTAAACATGAAATAATTTTATTATATGAAATATTATAAATCCTTTTAAATAATGCGATTTTCCTATATGTTGAAGTGGTTTCGAAAGTATATTTATATGTTGTATGCATACATGAAATGGTTTGCTGTGTTAAAATTATGCATTTTCATCTTGCTTTATAATATTGAAATTGATGATACTACTTTTTTATATGATGAATGGATATCGAAATGCATTGACAGGTTTATGTATGTTTTGTTAAATGTTGAATACCCGAGTAAAGATTTTCATGCTGCGTGATATTTTTAGAATGTTGATTTGAGGTACCTGACCCATTGAGAAATTTATTGGTAATCCTCAAGTGTACTTATGAATATATGAATTTCCCTAGG
The DNA here is from genome assembly GCA_026873985.1 of Saraca asoca. NCBI lineage: Eukaryota > Viridiplantae > Streptophyta > Magnoliopsida > Fabales > Fabaceae > Saraca > Saraca asoca. The sequence goes on along the minus strand of JANHAO010016100.1, from coordinate 10,795 downwards.
CAAGAATGGATAAGGAGGGAACTGAAGGGATGTATATATATGTTCATGAGCATCTGACAGATGTGTTGGATGGCTTATGACGATGAGTATGCTTATATTCTAATGGTTACCTCTTGAAATTTATTCTTTGGGGAATCTAGTTGCATGTTTTATTATATTAAGTTTTGATGAAATTTTAGAAAGTTTATTAGTTTTCTATCATGTTTACATCAAGATGAATATATATTTTCCATAGTAGCATACCTTTATATTTATCTTTACGTATTGAATATCATAATTTCCATTACTTTATTTTCGTGTTGAATTATAATTTTCAAATACATATATTGAGATTATGGCTACAGAATGAGTAAGCATATCTTTATGGCTGTATATATATGTATATACTTTTGAGCCTGATTTTTTTTAAAATGGGATTTTTAGGTGATCATGGAATTATTTTTAGAGCCCTAGGATTCTCCTATAGCACCTTCATCCTACATTGATTCAAGATATGCTCTGGGATCGAGTGGATCTTTTCTGAGGAGAATAAAGGTATATAACTATAGTGTAAAGTCTGACAGTTTGTACGATTATGTATGCATATATTGTGTATGATTGCTGGATGCCCAGTAGGATGTAAATTGTATAGTTTGGGTCATTGTATATTATTATGTTCTTATACAGGTGGTGATGAGCATGTAGCCTTTTTGTGTATATAGGCCTTGTGCCCGGATATCCGAAAAATAGGGGAAATTCTGCTGGATTTTTGATAAAATTATCATGTGAATGTTTAAATATGTATTTATAAAAATTGTGAATATTTAATAAAATTTTCATTGTCATGCTTGTAGGTGATTTCCTACCGATGACCTCCTACGTCAGTCATGTTCTGTGGATCAGGGCATGACAGTGGTATACCATCAAACTATATATTTTGCAAACTTTTATTTCTTTTTTCTTTTTTGAAAATTAGTAAATAGAAGGGCCACATGACTTAGTTATATTAACATATGCTTTTGAACTTATGATAAGACATATGTTAGTCTAACTTTTTGATTGCCTTGCTTTAGAAAGGACATAAGGTGATATGGAAGTGACTCCTAGGTTAGGTGGATATTTGATAGTCTTTTTTTTCTTTTGAAAAACTTGTAGCAAACTTATGAATAATGTTTAACCTAACTTGTGCCTATTGGGTAACACCATTGTAAATTATGAAATATATTCATATTCCAAACTATGTCATTTTTATATCATAGGTCTTTAGTATCTCAAAAGCAACAAATTGGAATTGAGTAAACATAACTGGTAATGGTAAAATAAGTATGAATAGTAATAGGTAATGGAAACAAACTAAGGTTAGTGACTATCAATAAAGGATTGATATTTACATTATTCATGACCAAGGAATTAGGTCATGACTAATAGTTTACATGAATCTTTTTAATCAAATCAATTTTTTCAATTTGCACTTCAATTGACCTGATACTTACTGATTCAAATTTTAAAATCTATTTTAAATACTCAAGTAGGTTTATAGTATTTTTGGGTGGTTAATATCAATTTGGACTTGTTAATTTCGTGTGTGAGGTTAATATCACTAAAAGATAGCATTTGTAATTGTAAAAATATAAGTACAATTTCAAAGTTTAATATAAATTATCCTACAATTGTCATGACTCATACACAATACGTATTTTTACACCAATGAAATATAAATTTATAAAAATTATGCACTACATTGTGCACATCATTTGTTCGGCTACACATTAATTAATAAAATCTATTACACAATTTTACAGTGCAGAACCAATTAATATTATACTACACTATACACATTTTTCCCTACACATTTAATAGGAAAACCTAATAAAAGATAAAGATTTTATTTAATTGTAAGATGAAACTTTGGGTGGGCTTGATTTGTTTTTTTTCCTGAGCCTAGGTTTTATATCATAATACTACTTGTAATAGCATAGTTTATACTTAATGAGAAATTTTTTAGCATAATTAAGTTTTTACATGTGTTATATGTGTATTTATGATAATTTCATAAATGATTTTCCTTAGCTTCTTCGCCTATGCAATTAACTTAAGTGAAAACACTTAATGGAACAAATTATGATGATTGGATTGAGTCACTAGAACTTCATCTGGCAACCACCATTTTGGATCTGATACTAAGAGAAAAGGAGCTAATTATAAATGCAAATTCTACAATTGAATAAAGAGCCTAACATGAGAAATAGACACTCTTAAACAAAGTGTATTTGGTGGTCATGAAGTACATAATGGATAAGACCATTAGGCAAAGTGTTCTTGAATCTCATGATACTAAGACCTTTCTTGATTCTATTGCTAAAAAATGTATAAAGTTTGATAATTGAGAAAGGAGGCTACCTTTCATTGCTTGAAAAGACAGATTATGATTATGATAGTGACGTACATGAGCATATCATGAAGATGGTCCATTATCATAACAATATGAAAAGCATGAAAGTTGATTTGGAAAATAATTGATCTAGTGTGCACTGGAGTCTTTACTTGCTCAATTTGATATTTTGAAGACATCTTATAATACCCAAAAGTGTGTGAGTGGACTATTAATGAGTTAATATCCATTGTTACTCAGGCTAAAGAGAACATAAAGAAGGGAAAGATTCAAGCAATTAATTATGTTTCATATGATTCCATTTCAGAAAAAGGAATTAAAGCACATTAGAAGGATAACAAAGGGAAACCCACTTATGAGAATAAGAAGACTGAAATTGGTGAACAATGCCACAAGCCTAAGAAATCACAGTTCAAAAGAAATTACATATTCTTCAAGAAGTTTAGGCACAAGAAGTCAGGTTGCTTCAAGTATAAGAAATGCCTTGAAAAGAAGAAGAAATGTACCCCCTCATTGTAGTATGTTTTAAATTAAATACATTTGATGTGTTATCAAACATCTGATGGTTGGATATTGGTGCTACGATTTATGTAACAAATTTTTTGCAAGCACTCATAAATCTGAGAAAACTAAATGATAAAGAGCTAATAGTCAGTTTTGGAAATGGAAATAGAGTGCAAGTGGAGCAAATTAGAGCTATTTTTATCTTTTAGTCATGTTTTGGAATTGAAAGACATTTTCTACGTACCTTAAATAAGAAGGAATTTCATTTTTGTTGTTACTTTAGATCATAATGATTATTCTTGCCACTTTGGTAATGAAAAATTTGAATTGCTTTATGATTCCACTGTTGTTGGTTCTAATTTGTTATGTAATGGAATGTATAAAATAAATTTCAACCTTAATTTCCCCATCTTAATTAACATAGTTACTAGTAAGAAAAGAGGTAAAATTGATGAAAGATCCTTACTATTGTGGCATAGACTCCTAGGACACATATCGAGAGAGAGGATACAAAGACTAATAAAAGAAGGAGTTCTTCATGATCTAGACTTCTCAGATTTAAATACATGTGTAGATTGCATCAATGAAAAGCTCCCTATTAGAGCTAGAAAGGGCAAAAGAAGTGAAAAATAAGATGTTCTAGAGCTAATCACATCGATATTAGTAGGTCAATTATACCTAGTGCAATGGATAGCTTCAAATACTTCATCATCTTCATTGATGACTATATCAAATTCATATAGGTAGAACTACTTAGTGAGAAATTTGAATTGTTGAATGTTTACAAGACATTTAAGGCTACAATTAAACTAAAATTGAGAAAAATGATTGAATGTGTCAATTTTAATAGAGATAGAGAGTATTATGATAGATATGATAAAACTAAAAAAAAGTGGGTTCTTTTGCAAAATATCTATAAGAATATGGAATTGAAGCTAGTTACACCATGCTTGAGACACTGGAAGAGAATGGTATTGCAGAAAGGAGAAACTGAATGCTTATGAATATGGTGAGATGCATGTTAACCTATTCTTTTTTGCCAGAGTCTTTATGGGATGATGCCTTGAAAAAACCTTCATACATCTTGAATCAAATTCTGAGTAGGTAATCACCTAAGACTTCTTTTGAATTGATATATGGGAGAAAACCTAGTTTGAGGCATTTCCATGTTTAGGGTTGTAAAGCTAAAGTGAGGCTGTATGCTCCATCTATAAAGAAGTTTGATTCCAAAACCATCACTAGTTTTTTTTTCATTGGTTATTGTAACAATTTCAGAGGTAATAGGTTCTAGTAAGGCTGGTAATAAGTCCAATTAGCTTATAAATGACTCACAACTCAATTTGAATTTTGGCTTGATAAGCTGAGTTCATGAGACAAATGAGTAATACATGAGTTAAATTATTTGATTCGTATTTTAAATGAATCGAACTTGAACTAATGAAAGCTTAGCCCATTTGATTGTGAACTGGCTTGATATATAGATATATAAATAAATAATATATATGTATAAATATATATTATAATATATTATATTTTAAAATAAAATATTTGATAAAAATCATTCTTAAATAATATATATTTTATTACTAATATGTTATTTTATTTTTATAAGTCTTTTAAATCATACTTTAAGTAAAATAATAAAAATTAGACTAATAATGGTTATTACTTGATGATTTTGAATTCTTTGTGGATGCACTTTATGTTATAAAAGGAGTGAAGACAAAAAAAAGATTGATAAATAATTTATTAATTTTACTTTAATAAGTCAAATAATTAAGTAAATAACTTTGACTTCAAGTTTTATTCTATCAAATAATAAAGTTAAGAAAAATAATTGAAGATTGGAAAATTGAGACTACGTCATTTTTTTTAATCGAGTTGTGGTTGTAATGTAATTTTATATTTTGAGACAAATTATAATTTATGTTACATTAAATATGCCTATATATATTATCAAATTGATAAACATATTTGCTTTTATAAGTTTTTTAAGCTATTAAATTGTCAACAAAATATTATTTGATTTGAGCTTAATAAGTTAAGTTGCTCATGAGCTTAATTTGAGCTGGACTAGAGTTGAAAATATTAGCTCAAATCGAGCTTGAGCCAAGCTATGAGCTAAAAAAATTTAGAGCAAGCTGAGTTTGAGCTTAGACCAGCTTAACTTAGCATAGCTCATTGCTAGCCCTAGGTTCTACTCTCTAACTCATTTCAACAAAGTTGTTACGGATCGTGCTGTTTATTTTGAGGATGAGTTACATAGTGGGAGTGAGATATCACACATCACCACTTTTAAAGAAGAACATGTTGTATTCCCATTATCACCTCTAATGATTGAAACATCTTCTATTGTTCCACCAAATGATCCAATGTAACCAATGATAGAAGATGTACAATTAGATAAGATAATTGAAGAAATTCCCTTGATAAGGTCCTAAAGAGCTCACAGGCTGATAGTTTCAAATGACCTTTTGGTATATCTACAAGTACATGAATATGATGTTATTGATGATTTGATCTCACAAATTTTTCACATGCTATTTCTAGTCCTAATTCTACAGAATGGATGAGTGCTATAAGGGATGAATTGGCCTCTATGCATAAGAATGAAGTATGGGATCTAGTTGAATTGCTTGCTGGTTGTAAGCCAGTTAGTTGTAAATGGGTCTTTAAGACCAAGTAGGATGCTCAAGGAAAAATTAAGAGGTATAAAGTCAGACTTGTTGTAAAGGGCTTTGTTTAGAAAGAAGGCATAGACTATAAAGAAACTTTGTCACCAATTTTAACTAAGGACTTATTCCAAGTTATTATGGTATTAGTAGCTCATTTTAACTTGGAACTGCACTGGTTGGATGTCAAAATGGCCTTCTTGAATAGTGATATGTCAAAAACTATATGTATGAATCAGCCAAATGGTTTCTAAGAGAAGGACAAAGAACACTTGATGTGTAAATTAAAAAAAAATCTAAAATATGCACCTTAATAGTGGTATTTTAAATTTGATGAGATCATGACTTCTTTTAAATTTAAGGAAAATAATGCAGACTAGTGCATCTATATGCTAATGAGTGCGGATAGTTTTGTGATTCTGGTATTTTACATTAATTATATTCTCCTTGCCAATAATGATGTGACCTGTTAAATAAGACCAAAAACTGATGTTGTCAAAACATTTTGAAATTAAGGATCTTAGCAATGTTTCTTTTTTGTTAGACATACAAATTCATCTAATAGATCCCTGGGTATGCTAAGCTTGTCTTAGAGATTGTACATTGAAAAGGTTCAACATGTTTATGTGCTCTCATGTTTCCACACCCATCCAAAAGGGTGAGATATTTTCAAAAGCCTAGTGTCCTTAAAACAATGATGAAAAAGTAAAAATGAAAGATGTCTGATATGCTTCTATTGTTGGTAGCCTAATGTATGCTCATGTGTATATATATATATCCTGATATAACCTATGTTGTTGGTGTACTAGAAGATATCGGAGTGATCTTGATAAGAAATATTGGACTGCTACTAAAAGAGTTATAAGGTACCTCCAAGGTACACATGATTATATGCTGACCTACTAGAGATTTGATGATCTAGCGATTACATGCTACTCAAATTTTAATTTTGTTGATTGTCTAGATGATCATAAATCGACATTTAGATACATCTATATGATGACATGAAAAACTATTTCATGGAAAGTGTTAAGTAGTTGCTTACAGCAATCTCTACTATGGAAGTAGAGTATATTACTTACTACAAAGCTACTTATGAAGCTGTGTAGTTAAGGAATTTCATTTTTGATTTTAACATTGTTGAGAGCATTTCAAGGCCTTTAACCATTCATTGCGAAAATGATGTTGTTGTGAACTTCTCTCAAAACAATAAAAGTTCTGCTTGTGAAAAATACTTTGATGTTAAGTACTAGTTTGCTAGAAAGAAGATATGCGAGCATCATACTTGCATTAAGCATGTTTCCATGGATTGTATGCTTAGGGATCCACTAACCAAAGGCTTAGTGATTCAAATGTTTCATGATTATGTTAAAAACGGATATTTAACTAAGTCTTTTGATGTTCTAGATTAATAGGAGTTTTATATTTGATGTAATTACATTGAACCTATTGTTAGATCTCGAGATTTGTATTAATGAAATATTCATAATGTTTTCATATGTTTATGGCATGTTATTGAGACATTTAGACCATGTCTTATTATTGTGTTGAGAATGTTAATTCTTGTTAAGCATCTTAGATGGATGTTTTGGACTATTATGTGGACATTTACATATAATCATGTCCATTGTTATATAAATCTTATTACTCACATATCGTTTTATGTTTATGGTCATTGAGGTGGAGATATATAAATGTGCATGACATTAGTATCCTTATCAGATATGATGCCCTATCCTATTGGATGCTTATGATCTTAATTTAGACCTATGGTTGTAATAGTGTTATAATTACTGTGACATTCTTGGATGTGGTCACATATTATAATTCAGTGAATTGTTGCCTGTATTATGATATGAACTATGTCATTTAAGTGAAAGAATATTAGAATATATCCCTAATGGACTTACGTGTTTCATATTATTAGTTAAAATTTGAATTATAATACATATGAATGTCAAATAAATTTGTATTTTTATATGAGTCAATAATTTGATTTGGACTTGTAATGACACTTAGGCCCATGTGATATAATTGGAGTGATCCTTATTTTATTGGGCTTATTCTGTGATGGGTGGTTCAATCCAATAAGGATTTTTTTTTTTTGATAGAATGAGATTGGTCCCTAATCTCCAACCTAACTTAATCCTACTGCCTTTCCTATCTAATAGTAGAAATTCTTTGCTTTCTAAAGGCTGGGTTTTAGAGATAGAGTACTTATCGATGAGATCAATCATCTTGTTGAAAAAATCAATCGTACTAAAACCAGAGATTCTCAAGAAAATTTAGGTAACTAATTTTGATCTCTTATTTAATGTGTAATAGGCACATTGTTCATGGCTGTAATATAATTATTTGGTTAGTTTATTAATAAGCTTTTCTTTACAATGGTGGTAGTAGTAATGAACAATGATCAACGATAAAAATTGATGATGAGCGGTGGTTAGTGGCATTAGGTAATGGTGAGTTTAGGTGATAGGAGTTTCATAAAGTGAGAAAAGAAAAAAAGATAAATGAGTTTTTTTTTTCAATAGATAACATAATCTAAAATCTTAAAAAAGAGAAATATTTTAAATAGAAAAATTTATTAAAATTAAATAACAAAAACAAATTTCACTATATATAAACAAATATATAATAAAAAATTAATTTTTTGATTTTATTACCAACCCCTCAAATTCCCAGCCGACTGGTACCTAAATCTATATAATCTAAAACTATGGTACCTAAATCTATATAATCTAAAACTAATAAAAGGGATTGATAGGAAAAAGTTCGGATGGCCCCTACAGAGAGAAAACATACTTAAGTGACCGTAAACTGTTAAGGCATGAGGGAGGGGGGGGGGTAGTGTGCTCTTCTGTTATATTCTTTTTTTTTTTTTTTTCAAGAATTATATTCACATCTCTTTGATAAGACTATTAATTTAAGACAAAAAATAATTGTTTGAAGTCGGTGAAATTCAACAACAAAATGGTGAATGACATTACTTAATCATCAATTACTTAATACCCTTCTCCCCAGCTTAAGACGGAAAGAAAGCAAAAGCAAAGGCAGCACGAAGGCAAGGAAAGGGATGCCAAAGGAGGAAAAAAACACGATTTTCCTTCCTTTCATTCGAATGTCTGCAACTATATAATAAAACGGAAAGGAAGGTCCATATGATAACTTACGATATATTTCTATAATGTGAGGTTGTATGGTGGAAGAGATAATAATTGAAGCATATAATACTTCACATCATCTAGTTAAATCTTAGTTATCATGAATTTATAAAAATAATTTTAATTATTTATATGTTTTATCAGACAATTTGTTTAGCAGTTTATATTTTCATTACAAATTTTATTTTATTTAAATTTTCAAAATTGTTATAACATCAAATGAAAAATTTATCATTGTTATCTCTCTTATCTATTTTGAGGAAAGAGATTTCATTAAAAAAAAAAAAAAACGACCGTTAAGGTTTTGATTGAAATTGAAATCTTACTAGCTTAAAACTCATTATATGTCTTTGAGATGGATTAATTTCTTTTATCTGTTATTGGGTTTGGAATGTAGTTAAAGTTAATTAGTGAGCCATATCTGTAAAGAGCTTTTATCCAAACCAAAAGTAAAGTATAGAGGATAATATAGCAGATCTTTTGTTTGACCCCATTGATGAATGGAGGAGAGAATAGTCAATTACCTACTCAAGCTTTTTATTTTGGCATGAGCAAGAGTAATTCTATTGAGAAAAGGGCTAATTAAATCATAAGCATAACATAGCAATAAAATGCAGTTTAAGTCACAATTGCAAATCCCCCAGTTGGGTTGGGCTGCACACGATTTTAATATATTTAAACTTCTAGTACTAAATGTTTCAAAAGACAGTTTGAGTACGGCATAGATCTCCTTTTTTAATTTTACTACTAATCAATAATTACATATCCATATAGAAAATTTTAATTAAAAATAGATATATGAAAAACCTTCTGAAAATCCTAAATCATATAAACATAATTAAGCAAGTGTTAAATACCTTTAAATTTTAAAAATTAATCATAAATTATATTCTTATTTTCTTTTCTCTCGTAAACTCTATAGATGAGAAAGATTTTGCTACTTAACCTTATTTCTCTCAACTCTTTTTCCATTTTCTTCATCCAAATATGCTATCGGTATTATTAGGAGTTAAAATAGATTAAGAGGACGTTCCATATTTTTTTAAGTAAATTATACGGAACCTTTTTCAAATATTCAAAATTTACTTATATCCCTTAAATTATAAAAATATATAAATGATCTATTGAAACTTTATAAATTATACATTTAATCCCTAAAATTAATTTTTTGTTCATTAAACTTAATAAAATAATCCAAATATCAGTTATATGACTAATTAAAATTACAAAATAAATGTTCATTCTTCTCAAAGTTGGTTGTAATAAAAAAAATGATATTAATAGATATCTTCAATTTAGAATTGAAGTTTCAACATCCACGAATGGTATATTTTGGGATGAAAATGTGTTAAAACTAGAATTCCAAAATTCAAAAACCATGGATTTAAATGATAAATATACATTTTATAGTATTAGTCATGTGATAAAATATTAATTTATTTAATCAATTTTAATAAATAAAAAGGGTTAAGTACACAAGTTATAAAATTTAAAGTGAAAGATTTTAAGATACCATAAGTTGTAGTTTTCTTATACTTCAACAATGTAGAAAACTACACTAAATTATAAGTGAATCTTTGATATTATAATTCTCACTATTACATTTAAGAAAGGGTTAAAGACCTTTACCTGGATCCATGATGATTTCTTTTGATTCTTCTTGATCAAATTCTTGTGTAAGTTTTTCCCCTCGCTTCCTTCCTCTTTTTTGTATCTTTGATGGTGAAGATACGAACTCTAAAGTTTCCCTTTTGTTGTTTCTCTATTATGTCGTTGTTCTCTTTTAAACTGCAGATAACTCCTTTATATAATGAAAGGAGGGGTGAGGGATTTATTTTAAAATTCAAATTTTAAAATAACCCCCATTGACTTTAATTACTATTAGACGAAATAACCATCACATTAGGGCATCTTTTATTTAAAACCAGTCTATTAGTTACATGGATCACTATAGATTATAAAAAATAATCTAACAATCTCCCACTTGGCCCATGTGACAACTTGAAGATTCAACAATAAATCATAATTGCGCACCATACGTTGAAATTATCAAGTCATCACCTTTAATTGAATTGAAATAATTG
>JANHAO010016099.1:0-14531 GCA_026873985.1 Saraca asoca | reverse complement strand
ACACAAAACTATGACAAAAAGAATAGCAAAATCACAAATTAATAACAAATTGAGAGGTAATAATCAATATAATAATAGGCATTTTGCTCGTTTATCAATCTCTTCTTCAATCTAGGCAACCTTCTCAGTAGCTCGCTTGGTCTCTTCTTTAGCTAGCTTCAGCCTCTCCTTCGTACGAGCTACCTCTCCCAACCAGCTTGTTTCTACTCCTCAAAGACCTTAGCTACCCTCGCTAACATTGCTATCTCTTCTTGCCTTTGTTTTAAGTCGTCAAAAGCCCTATGAAGTCTCGAGGTCAAGTTAGTAGTCTCATGAGCCAAGGCTTCTTCAGCTTGCCTCTCTGCAGCATCAGTACTCTCTAACCTCCTCCTTAGCCCTACTACCTCGTTGGTCACTGCTTCTAGGCTGTCTACAAGCCTACGTCACTCTTGTTCCTAGCTTATGATTTCATCCCTCAGTTTTATTGTCTCCAGCACCCCCTAAAAAAAGATCACAAGAAGTCAGGGAACATGTTAAGAAATGAGAAACATAGGCAAACGTGATACCAACCAACAAGCAGTGGCGAGTTAGTATCTCTACCAAGGTGCTACCTCGAATCTCCTTATCCTTAAGAGATTTCGTATCGACCCCCAAGATCTGATCTACATTTCTATCAATGACGCTATAAAATGCCAAGGTCTTGGGTCCTAAACCTTCAGCAAATCCTTCAGGGGATCTCTGGACCCTTCATCTGAATCAGTGGCAATCCCTTTTCCTTTGTTAGTTTTCTATCTCTTGGGAAGAGGACCAGTTAAAGCTTCCTCTTTATGATTTGGGGACCTCTATATCTCTCTTTCGACCATAGATGGCTCCACTTGCAAAATGGGGACCGGTGCAAGCAGAGTCTCCTCTACAATCATCAGGGTGAAAGGTTCATTGGCTTGAGCCAAAGCTGGGATAGTAGCAGAAGAAGAAGGTTGGTCAGCCTAAATAGAAGCTAGAATAGCCACAAAGGAGGAAGGGTGATCAACACGAGTGGTGGTGAAAGTGGCAATACGCCTCGACCTTAACGAAGAAGGAGGTCTAACTAAGTTAACTCTCCCTATGTCACCTTGCTTACTAAAGTCAGCCGGGAAAACTTCCCTTACACCACGAGCTCCAATGTTCCGTGAATGGTCAAGAAGTTTGGTGCCAAGAGTGAGGGAAACCCCGTGAGATCACAAGAGCTCCTCATCAAACCTTGAGTTATTTTGCAAGTCATTGTAGATAGAAAACTTATCCAGCACCTCGATCTCCTCCATACTTAACTCTAGCCTCTTCTTTCTTGCTCCATCTACAAAGAACACAACAAAGGTTAGACTTAAAACAAAATGAAAGATAGTAACAGCTTATGTCCCTTCAGCTCATTCACTCGAATTCAAAACAAATGAAAAATTTTGAAGATGATGTAAGGATGGGCAAGAAACATAAAACCAACGGGTCTTATAAGGACCCATGTTGGATTTTCCCTTGGCATCCCCATGAGGTAACACCCTCTTGTACTTAGAAGGACAAGCTAAAAGGTAATAGACCCCTTTCCATTATCTAATGGTCTTGATACTATAAAGATGACAGAGAACTTTAGTGTTGGGAGGAGGGAGGCCGTTTTTGAGGTGGATCAGTGCTAAAGAAGTCAAAGTGGAGTACGCTTTGGGGGTTATTGAGAAGGAGTGAGCTTCAACTTGTTTAGAAAATCGATTATGTATAGGGGGACTAGAAACCTAAGACTTTTATTAAGATGATGAACACTTATGGCCATAAAATTTTTGGGAGGATGAGTAGCATGGTCACTATGAGATGGCACCATAATTCAATAGATTTTTAGGAAGAAGTATGCCTCAACAATCTCCCCCAATTCTTTGAATTTAATGCTAGAAGAATAATGCTTGAAAGGGGAATCAACTCTAGACCGCTCTGGCCCTAAGCAAGCTACGAACTCATTAGCAACCTCACTGCTTTGGGAGGTCACACCCCTAGCAACACAAACATTTCCTCGCTCTCTTTAAACCCAGTGTCCTCACTGACTATTAGGTGGCGGTGATGTCTACGGGGCTAAGACATCTACATGAGGAGAAAAGAAAAAAGAAAATGATAAGGCCATTGGACATAGGTTGGTCACTAACCTAAGAATAGTTAGTCCTAAAAGAAAGGTAGCTACTGCCTCAAGTCATATAGACCTAAAGATACAAATAGTGTTTTGGCTACTAAGCCAATGAAACCCAGAAGGCTAGCTGGCAACTCTATCACTGCTAGAAACCCTAATATTTACTAGCAAGTAGATAAAATACAACCCGCACTTCAATTTTTTGTCAATAATGGACATACCCATAAGGGCATCAAAATCAAAACCTAGAAACATGAGGCTAGGGATAGAAACTCACCTTGTTAGACAAAGAAGAAGTCCGAAGTATGAATGGAAGTGGTGCCTGAAAACCCGAACTTGGCTTGACAAACTTGAAAAACTGGAATAAGGCTGAAGATGGTAAACAATAGTGAATGTTTGTAGAGTTTATAGAGGGAAGGAAAGGAAGGATCTGGGTTTGATAGACTTCAAATGGCAGATGAGGAAAGGGAAAGAGCCTCTCTAGTTTTTATTATAAATAGACCAATCATTAGATCTAGAAACTCTCCAAATAACCCATGATCTAATAGTCTAGCACATGTCAGTATTTAAATCGAGACGCATTCATCAGAGACAGTAATCATTATGATTTCCATAGAAATCGAAAAGTCAAATGTGAAATGAACGTATCAAGCTACCCGTCAGATCACAAATCGCAATGGATGAACTATAATCTTAGCTCTTTTATGACTTGATACTCGTAACTCATACATAACTTGTTCTTCACTTCAGTGGTGCACTTAATTGCCTACTAACAGCTTGGGCACACTTGGCACGATGCGCTAAGCCTCATGAGCTTGCCCTATCTCTGGCTCAGGCACACCTGGCGTAATGCGCTAAGCCTAATGAGCTCATCTCATCTTCAGCTTAGGCATACCTAGCATGATGTGCTAAGCCTCACGAGCTCATCTCATCTCCAGCTTGAGCACACCTAATGTGATGCGCTAAGCCTCACGAGCTTGCCCCATCTCCAATTTGGTCACACCTGGTGCAATAGGATAAGCCCCATCTCTAGCTTGGGCATACCTGGCGTAATGCACTAAGCCTCACGAGCTCATCTGATCTCCAACTCAAGCATACCTGGAGTGATGTGCTAAGCCTCACGAGCTCACCCATCTTCAGCTCTGGCACACTTGAAGTAATGTGTTAAACCTTATGAGCTTATCTTATCTCCAGCTCAGGCACACTTGGCACAATGCACTAAACCTTACAAGCTCGTGCCATCTCTAATTTAGGCATACCTCGCGTAATGTGCTAAGCCCCATCTCCAGCTCGGGCACACTTGGTGTAATGCACTAAGACTCATGAACTCATCCCATCTCCACCTTGGGCATACCTGGTGTGATACACTAAGCTTTATGAGCTCACCCCATCTCTAGCTCAGGCACACCTGGTGTAGTGCATTAAGCCTCACAAGCTCAACTCATCTCCAGCTCGGGCACACCTAGCGTAATGCACTAAGCCTCATGAGCTTATCCCATCTCCTGCTCGGGCACATCTAGCATAATGCACTAAGCCTCACGAGCTCATCTCATGTCTAGCTTAGGCACACCTGGTGTGATGCACTAAGCCTTACAAGCTCGCTCTATCTCCAACTCGGGCATACTTGGTGCAATGCACTAAGCCCCATCTCTAGCTTGGGCATATCTAGCGCAATGCATTAAGCCTTAAAAGCTCATCTCATCTCTAAATCAGGCACACTTGGAGTGATACGCTAAGCCTTACGAGCTTGCCCCATCTCCAGTTCGGGCACACCTGGCACAATATGCTAAGCCTCACAAGCTCATGTCATCTCCAACTTAGGCACACCTAGTGTAATGCACTAAGCCTTACAAGCTCATCCTATTTCTAGCTCGGGCACACCTGGTGCAATGTGCTAAGCCTCATGAGTTCATCTTACCTCTAGCTCGGGCACACCTAGTACAATGCACTAAGCCTCATGAGCTCATCTCACCTACAGCTTGGGCATAACTAGTCGCCTTCAATGAGCTTATTCTAGTTCGGACACACTCCACCATTTACTAAATGCTCTAACTCATAACTGGCTAAAGCACTCAGATGTATAGAGTTTGTTATCAATTGAAGCAAATTAGCACAATGCACAACAAGGAAAAACTGGCAACATGGCAAACCTTAAGTGAAGACTCTGACCATGTCGATAACTATAGGTAAGGAATTTGCCAGCAAGGAGCAACTCCCAGCCCGCGAGTGAACTGAGAGTTAAGGGACTAATGTTATGGGTGTTCTTTGGAACCAAGTGAGCTAGGCTGGCAAAGATCCAATGGGCTGGTCAATGGTTCCATAGGCCGTTCCAATAGAAAGAAGCCCATAACCTCTAGAACAAGGCCACGGAAGCCAGGTGATAGCTTGCCTCAATACGAGCTCAGGTCATTGGGTGAGAGTAGAAAGCCTAGCGAGCTCCCTTCTAGCCATACTATAGAATGTGTAATCAATAGTTCAGATCAGACTTCCAACTAATAAATTAGTCCCCAAAAATTAGCAATGACTTGCCCTATATTTATTATCCGCTCTTCCTCTGAATCTCTCACCATTCTTTTACATTCTTTACACTCTCAACAGCAGTTTACATTCTTTACACTCTCAACAGCAGTTTGGTTCTCAAAATTCATAGTTGATCGATTACCAAAATTAACTATCAACATAATTAAACTATGATAATCCATATAGGAAATTCTAATAGTCTCCTACTTGGACAACATAGTTTAACAAATAAAATTGGATTAAAATATGTGGCTATAATGATGAATGTCAATAACAATAACCATGACATCATTACAACTATAGGTCAATCATAAATACATAAGTACTTAATAATGTAGATCATCATATCCAATAGGGATGCTAATATTATACATGTCTTGAATACTTATGTTCCAATGACCCAAACATAATGTAGAATGCGTGAAAAATCAGACATACATATCAAAATGTGACCATATGTATATCTTTACGAAATGGTCCATTCATCTGCCCAAGATGCCAAAACAAGAATAAATCTCAATATAATGATGAGATAGGGTCTAAATGTCTCCATCAATATGATATGGAACAAATATGCATAATCAATAGCATCATATATGCATATATATGAAGCATATGGTAATATCATTAGTATTTATCTAATCTTAAGATAACAATAACAGTAGATCATCATTTCATTGAAAAGCATGAAACTCCCATTAATCTTGAACATCAAAATGCTTAGCCAAACTCATTATAGTCACTTGTTCGTGAGTAACTTTTATACCTAAGCCTTTGGTTATTGGATCTGCAAGCATATGATCTATGGTAACATGTATAATTGATGAACATAATATATACATATTTTATATTCCTTTATAGTCTTTTGTCATGTTGATGAACTTAATTAGATACTACTAATTGGTTTTGTAGTTTGCTTAGTTTTTGTGCTTAATTGAATTTATTCGGTAAATTTACACTATTCTAGACTATTTCAAGTTTTTAGGTATATCTTGAGTTTTGGACTTCAGTTTTGAGTGATTTTTATGTCAATGGAAAGGTAATAGAAATATTTAAAAATATCACGAGGGTCCTAAGCCCAATTCAACTATTTTGAAGGTTAAATAAAGCCTAAAAACTAAAACAGAATGCTATTTTGTGACCCGGAACTTATTTTGGTAATTTCATTATAAGTGGAGCTCTACTCATCATTCTTTGGTTGATTGTGAGACTTGGTTCTGATTCCAATTTGTTCCCAATTTGATTCTCTTAATTATATATTTTAATGCTTATAATTTCTTTGGATGATTAGGCCTATTAATTAATTGTTCATTGTGATTTACTGCTAGTTAAATTTCTATAGGCAATTTGTTATTTTTTGTGGTTGTTTGATTGGAGTTGCAATAGGGTTTTGATTTGCTACTGAGGAAAATCAATTTTACTAGAGAATTAATGGTAAGTAATTAATTTGTTACTGAGGTAAGTTAATTAATCAATCTTGGTATTTTTAGATCTTAATGCTATTAGTGAATTAGTTGAAGTGATGAGCTTCAACTGATTCGACAATAAGAGTTAACTTGGTGTTAGGCTTGCTTAACTAATTTAGGAAGAAATTAACAAGAAATAATTAGGTGCTAAGCTTAATTAGTTTATTGGCTAAGTAGTCAAAGAGGGAATAAAACAATTTTGTCAAGGATTAGTCACTGAAGTGGTTGCAAAAGTTCCTTGGATTGAAGTTTTCTCATTTAATTTCCTTTCTATTTTTATTTTTGTTTGTTTGCACTTAAATTGTTTGTTTGAATTCCTATACTAATTAGATATCCACCCTCCCCCATTTTACATTACAAACATTTAGAAATTAATTACCAACCTCTATGGATTTGACCTGGACTCACGCTAACTAAAAGCTTATGTAGTTCAATATTATTATCTTTGTTGGTCTCGACAATTATCAATAATACTTGCATATCTTCTCTCCATAACAAATTGATACTTGATATCAAAATAATTGTATGAGTAGTACTTTTATTATTATTTTGAGAGAAGTCCACTATAGCATAATTGTCACAGCATATGGTTATGGTCCTAGATGTGCTCTTTACAACTTTAAATCTAGATATAATATTCATTAACTAAATAGCCTCACAAATGGCTTCACAACATGCGAATACTCTACCTCCATAGTAAAGGTTGTTGTAATTGACTACTCAATAGTTTTCATGGTACAGTTCTTTCTATCATCATAAAGATGTATCTAGATATCAACTTCCTATCATCTGGATAATTCACAAAATCAAAGTCAAAGTA
Source organism: Saraca asoca (assembly GCA_026873985.1). Lineage (NCBI taxonomy): Eukaryota > Viridiplantae > Streptophyta > Magnoliopsida > Fabales > Fabaceae > Saraca > Saraca asoca. Next base: position 7,603 of record JANHAO010016099.1, on the reverse strand, counting down.
GCCTGCAACAATTAGATCACCAAATCTGTTATAGGTCAGCACAAAAGATTCTCTATACCTTATAGGTACTCCATAATTTTCTTCATAGCAGTCTATTATTTTTGACCAAAATTACTCAAATATCTCCTAAGTACACTAAACTAATAGTGATTTTAAGATATGTACATATTTAAGCATACAAAAGGCTACCAACAATAGAAACATATGAGACTTACTTTAATTATTACTTTATTTTGAGGACACTAGGTTTTAGAAAGAATCTCACCCCTTTGAAAAGGGTGCAATACTTGGAAAAAACATAAAGTATATTGAACCTTTTGAGCACGTTTTTAACATATAATCTTTGACACAAGTCAATGAGAACCTAGGATTTGTCACAATGGAATCATATGCCCTGCACGAAAAAAGTATCATTAAGATCCTTCATATTTAAAATATATAAATAGTATACATTTTGTCTCAGTTATAGGGCTCATAACATTGTTCTTAAGGAGAATATCATCAACATAAGACTAGAATCACAAATATGCCCATACCTAACTTAAAATAGATTCACAGAATTACATCATTTTCCTTGAATCTAAGAGAAGCAATAATCTCAACAACCTTGAAATACCATTGTCTAAATATTTTTTTTTTCAAATCATATTTATGAATCTTTTCAATTTACCCACTAGGTGTTCTTGACTCTTCTTTTGGAAATCATCCAAGAAGGCTGTCATACATTTGGTAAAGCTCTAGGTCAAAATGAGTTACCAGTGCTATAACAACACTAAATGAGTCTTTAATTAAATAAAATAAGAAAATTTTCTACAATCAATGCCTCCTTATTAAATGTAGCCTTTTGCCATCAATATAACCTTATACCTTTTAATTACCCTTTTAAGTATCCTTTAGTCTTAAAGGCCCTTTTGCATTCAATAGGCTTGCAACCAATAGGTAACTCTATATGATCTCTCACATCAATATTGATCATTAAAGCAATCTATCATTAACAACCTTCATCCATTCTAAAAAATTAGTATTTGAAATGGCTTCTTAAAAACTCGTGAGTTCAATACCATCATTAACTTTAAATTTGTGTTCCTACAAGTATACTATATAGTCATTAGTAATTCTTGGTTTGTGAGCCCTCTGGGATTTCCTCAAGGGCATTTTATTTGCATAACTTGATTTTTTTCTATTACCAAATAAGCATTAAACTTTCCAACTTCTACCATCGATTTTATCATATGTTGTACTGGATCAATTTGGTTTGTTTCAATTAGTGGCAATTCTAATGGAATAGCAACTTGTAACATTTTAAGAAACATATTATGTGGTCTTTCACTCCCACTATTCGACTAATCCTCAAAATAAACAGAATAAGGTGTTTATAGTTACCTTGTTGGTCTAGGTTGGAGAATAAAATTTGTTACCTCTATAGCTATTACAATATTCAATAACGTGACCATTGAAATAGTCATTGGATCAAGTTATTTGGAAAATAGATTATATGGCTTTACTTTAACCTTGCAACCCTAAAACATGAAAATGCCTAGGACTAGACTTTTCTTATACAACAATTCTCATGAGATTTTAGATACGTGCCTACATTTAGATCAAGTTATTTGGAAAATGGATTATATAGCTTCACTTTAGCCTTGCAATCCTAAAACATGGAAATGCCTAGAACTAGACTTTTCTCATACAGTAATTCTCATAAGAATTTAGATACATACTTACTAGGGATGGGATTCAGAATCTATATAGTAGTCTTTAAAATATTGTCTCATAAAAATTTGGTAAAATTGAATGCACCAATATGCATCTAATCATGTCTATAAGAATGTTATTCCACCTTTTTGTGATCTAATTCAATTTAGGCACAACATTACTAGCCTTAATTTCGTAATCTAAAAGAATTAAGATTTCCATCAGTTTTATCATATCTTCGTAATACTCATCATCTTTATTAGGATTGAGACACTTGGTTTTCTTTCTCATTTTTAGTTTAATCTTAATTTTGAAGACCCTAAAATAATTTCATGATTCTGAATTTTTAGTGGGAATTTTCACCTAACCAAGACTTGAACCATCATTAATGAAGGTAAGATATTAGTATCCATCCATAGTGCTTAATCCATGTGAAACAAAGTGAGTACACAGATATTTTAATACTTCATGTTATTTTTCTCTTAACTAACTACAGAGGTCATTTTATTGAAAGTCTACTCACCCTCTTGGTGTAATATGATGTCTTAAAAACATCAATTTTAACCAGAAAAGACTCTAGAACATTGTGTATCAAATGACTATTTTTTGAGTCCCCTTTCATGCCTTTCAAGCAATTATAGTAGTATACCAGTTCCACCATATGCTCACTAATTCTGCTAACAACATCATGAACAATTTTATCCAGCAAAGACAGATAATATCTTTGTCAACCTTATCAAACTTTACGGACTTATTAGCTATAGAGTCCATAAATGCTTTGGCATTTGAAGAGTTAAGAATGTCTTTCATAATGATCTTATCCTTAGAGTACATCATAACAATCAAGTACACTCTATTAGAGTGTGTGCACTTTTTCATGAAGAACCCTTGCGCAGTAGTAGAGTTATAGTTTATCTTCGACTTTTCCTCTTTCCATGCCAAATATGAAATTTGGTAATCATCAGATATGATATCAACAATTTAGCCCAGATATCTTCCACTCAATCTAATGTTCATAATTAGTCTTATTTACCCTTTCATGGTAATCAATTGCATAGATAACAAAAATTTGAGAAAATAATAATTTGTGAAATTCATCATAAATTTCCAAAAATTGCATGCTCAACATAAGTTATGTTATACCATTTCCTCAATAATTATGCAATTCTAATAGTATTATATCATAAAACTTAATGTTGATAGCGCATTTAAGGCTTCATAATATAATACAAGGATTGAATGCTACATTCCTAAAACTTGACATTGATAGGGTATTTAAAATTTTAAGAATATAACAAGTAATCCTAATATTCACATTATCACCAGCATACTATGTTAATAATATTATATTAATTAGGCACATATATTTCTAACTTACCACTCTCCTAGATACAATTTCAAAATTTAATTTCAACAAAATTTTATGCAACTGGTCTGACAATAGGAGAGTACACAGTGCACAAAATTTCATGGCACAATATGAACAAAATTGATTCTTTCATAATTTTATAAATTACACATAACAATCTAGAAAATATTCAAATGTGCAAATGACATCAAATCAATCCAAAAAAATTACACATAATAGTATAATATGTAAGAATCATACAATAAACTTTTCATGTCTAAATAACATGAGTAATGCAGTTCTTGCATATTAAAAATTTATGCATACAGTCATGCAAAATTCAAATAATAACCAGATAGTAGCAAAAAATTTTGAAATTTTTTTAGAAATTAGGACAATATGTAGGAATCACATGATAAAATTTTTAGACCTAGATAACTTCAAATAAAAAATTAAATAAATTGGGAAAAAATTATTAAAATAATTTTATTTAAAAAAAAGGGAAATATAAGCATTAAAGCTACCTCAGAGAATAGAGGCTAATAGTGTGATTGGAATTTTTGTTTGTCATTATCTTAGGGACACATGGACTTAATACACCATGCTTGCACGTCAGCAGTGCAAATCTCTTTCTTCACTCGGTTTGCACTATAATGGGTTTTCAGACCTACTTTTGATTAGGCAAAAATTCTCTATATCTAGTCACATTTTTGCAAAATTTTTGTATGAATCTCTTCACCCATATCATTCTAAATCAAAACCCCTCATCAATTTTAGAAAATTAGCACTTGTTTGTGTAATTCAAAAAATTAAAAACTAACTTAAATTCTAGAAAAGTTTTTGTTAAAGAATTTGAACAATTGATGCTATAATAGTTTGGGTTTTGCCAAATTGATTATTGGCTTTTGTGCATCTCATCATTTTAACAATTAAACCTCAATCAATTTGAATAAATATCTTATAATTGAATCAAATTTTAAAAAAGACTTCTGCTTGAATGAATGTGTGAAATTTTGAAAATCTTGGTTCCTTTTGAACAATATTCTCTCAAATTGATTTGTGTCTTTTGCACATTACAGACTCTTGAGAAACAATCATAGATTAATTTGAAAAATATATTTTTTAAAACATTCAAATTTGTGAATTGAATTTTTTTGAAAATTTAAGTTGCATCAATTCATGATTTCATCTCAAGAAGATTTACAAAAAAATTTGTAGCCAATTCAGAAATATATTAAGCTAGAAAATATAAATAAATTTTATGTTCTTAAATCCATAATATTTTTACATTACAGATCATAAATCACATAAAATCTAAAAAAAAATTTGCATAGATTTGAGCCTTAAAACATGAAAGAAAAAAATTAGCTCAACTATCAATTGTGAGAAATTGGATAAATAGCCAATTAACCTGATATGTTATATCATATTACAAAGTATCAGATCTGTATAATAATAATAATAATAATAATAATAATAATAATAATAATAATAATTATATAAGAGCTCCTTAAGCAAATTCACTCCTCACAAACTCTAATAAAGGAAAGGAAGAGAAACTAATAAGAAGTTTCAATGGCACAAATACAACTCTTACTAAGATGTGGACTTACCTTGTTAAAACCCTACTAAGTCTATTAATCCATCATCATAGGACCAGTTAGATCTGTACAAATAAATTTATTAAAATAATAATAATAACTGTACTTGGTGCGGATTAAGAATCTATTATAGCAAAAACTCCTTAGTCAGGTTCACTCCTCACAAGTCTTAACAAAGAAAAGGAAGAAAAACTAAACTAAACCCTTAATAAGATAGTTATAACTCTTACTAGGATATGGACTTGCCTTGTTAAAACCCTACTAAGTATACTAATCCATCATTATAGACTCAATTATAAGGTTCATACCTCTAAGCTCTACTAATGATTTAGTTGTCATTATAAGTTCAATAGTCTAATCCCAATTAATTGACCTAATACAATTAACTGTGAGTTAATCTAATAACATATAATTAATTAAATTATGGTAAGAAATTCTAATGAGAACTACATTTGGAAGTCTATAAACAGGTTAATGCATGAACTAGATGGATAGTGGTCATAGGTCCTTGTGTTGTCTAGCATCCGTTTTGAGCTTTGGTGGGTCCTTGTGTTGTCTATAGCATGCGTTACACCACGGCTCCTGTATGGCAATGCTTTGTCTTGTGCTCCAAAATATCTATACTGTCCTCTCCTCTCCTCTACATATATATTTCTTTTCTTTTGCCCTTTTCACCCTGAAAAGTTGTTTTCTTTATTATGATTTTCTATTCTTCTATCCTTTTTCATCAGTTTGCACCTTATAATGTATAAGAAGCTGGAATATAATGTAGCTGTTATGTGTGTTTTTTAATATTCACACTATTGTACTTATGTGCCTGTCAGTATCACTATTCAGTTTTTATGTATCTCTTTTTACCGTTATTTTCATTTTTCTTATATAATTAATTGCCATTTCCTATGTGGGCTTTCTGCTATCTGATACTGATGAGATTGACAAGATTGTCTAGAAGGTGTTAGAAGCTTTATTTCTAATTCTGTAAGTTATATAGCTGAGTTTCATAAAAGTGTTAAAGGTTGAATTTACAATTGTCGCGGTAATGGCTAGGCTGTGTTGAAGAATAAGTTATTTAATAAATACAAAGGCCATAGAGTTCTTGGATTAGATACGTTCAATAATCATGTCTGTAGTCTAGCTCAAACTATTCATCTATGTAGAGGAATAAATAGTACATAACTTTTCATTATTCTCAACTTGGACTTGTCTGTAGTAGGGTTAGGAGATAAAGTGGCTGTGTTGAGAAGGCCACAGTTTCCCCCTTTCGGAGTCTCCCTGCAAGAAACTTTAGTGTTGTAGCTGGATGCCAATGATAGATTTTTAATTATAAGCAGATAAGAAAGAACTAAAAATAGCATTTCCATATCATATTTGATTCAAGTAAACTTTCAAATTTTTATTATTATAAATGGGGTATTCAACTGCATGTTTTCCAATATATGGAAGAGTTAGTTTTCGTGGATAAAACTAAAAAAATAAAAATTGCCCCTTGCTTATTGTTAATATCTGAAAATAAATATTAAGTATTCAGTAAGGGTCATTATAGTACAAAGAATAAGGTAAATGACAATCCTACCTGGGCCCAAATTGTAAACGTGATGAGTCAAAACATTGACTATGCCTGAACCTAAAAGCTTCATAAACATCACATCTTCGACTTCAAATGCCTGTATTCTGGTTTAAACAACTTTTTGGTGACTAGCTATTATAAGAAATAGGAAAATGCATTTTGGAAAAAGATACATATGAGGATGAGTATGAGTGAATATCAAGAAAATTATGATTACAGTTGGGTGTGAAGGTACATTTTTACTTATTTATTTATTTTTGACAGGAGTACTAAGTGACTATATACAGTGTAAACAGAAGAACACTAGAAGATGTTGCCTTGTAGTTTAGTAAATAATAATGAATTTTGTTAGAATATTGTCTCCTTTTTCTTCCAAATTATAGAATGTGAGACATATCAAATAACTTGCATAATGTAGTTTTATTCCTTTTTGTTTAAAGCTAAACTGCTAATTTACTTTGGTTTTGTTTTAGGTTTTTTTTTTTTTTAAATAATTGAAAAAAAATATATGATTTCATTATTTTGCAGCCATTAGATTCAAGAAGTCAACATGTCACAAAAGTAAGGTGCTATTCATCTGCTAGTAATGGTACACCACTATCATAAGCACATATTGTGGTTTTAATTAAGAACATAGAATTGAACTTAAAATTTGTTTTATTGGATTAGTGAACTTTTAGATTGTTATCAATTAATATTTAAATTCATAACTTCTAATATTTGATAAAAATATTTGATTTCTATTATTAATGTGAAATATCAATTTAATCTATTTTGTGCTAAAATATATAAATTTATTGTAAATTAACTTGTAGCAAATTGTAATGTATGGAAAAAAAAATTAAATCAGGCCATAAAAATAAAAAAAATATCAAAAAATTGTATTTAGCAGTAATTATAAACTATAAAAAATAGCTGCTAAAATCACATCTTTTTAAATGAAAAACTGTAGGCAAATACATAACCCCCGTTGTCAAGTATTTTTTTTTTTTAAAGTAAAACCACCATTAAAAATATTAGTTTTATTAAAAGTTTGTATCAAATTGTTGTTAAAATCTGAAATTTTTTTAAAAAATTTAAACCACCATTAATTATGTAAAACAAGGCCAAAGTTAATATAAAATACCATTGATGTGTATGTTTTATTTACTCCACAAGTGTACGGCGTAGCTGTAGTAGAGACCGGTGAATATGGGTCGAATCCCACAGAGATCTCGTTTTCAACTACCGGATGTTTGCAATATAGGATGCCTAAATCAAATAAGAACAGTAAAAGAAGGGAAAGATCTAATGTAAAAGTAGCAGGAAAATAATAAGCAAAGTTTAATAATAAAAGCCTAGGATTGAGGTTTCACCACAATTATGTTCTTTAATAATTAATTGATTTCTTTC
>JANHAO010016098.1:0-14535 GCA_026873985.1 Saraca asoca | reverse complement strand
CATCAATCTCAACTATCTAATTCACATATTAATCCACTTTTCTAGGGAATTCAGTACCTCTTTACTTGCATTATTCAGTAGTATAATTCAACTTTGTCATTTTACTTTGTTAATCATTTTAGTTAGCTCAACAAATCATTTTTTGCTTCATTGGAATTTTACATTAAAGTTGCAAGAAATTCAATCCCTGTGGAGACGATACTCACTCACTTTATATTACACAATTGACTACGTGCACTTGCATAATTTGAGTGATAAAACTCACAAACAAATCAACAGTGCCCCAAAGATAGTTTCCCTTCGCCAAGGATAGACCAGCTTGTAGATGCGATAGCAGGGCATGAATTCTTTAGTTTCATGGATGCCTATTCAAGGTACAATCAAATTTCGATGGTCACACAGGACGAAGAGCATATCTCATTTATTATTGATCATGGTTTGTACTACTATAAGGTAATGCCCTTTGGCTTAACAAATTGGGGGAAACCTACTAGCGATTAGTAAACATGATATTTCAAGAACAGATTGGCAAGACCATTGAGGTATATTTTGACAACATGCTGGTAAAATCTAAACAGCTTGTCGACCATATTCGCAACCTAGACGAGATGTTCCAAACCCTGAGAAGGTATCGGATGAAGCTAAAATCACACAAATGTGCGTTCGGAGTGGCCTCAGGTAAATATCTTGGCTTCGTATTCAATAATAGAGGGATCAAAGTAAACCCAAAGAAAATCAGAGCACTCCTTGATATGTGTTCCCCTACTGGTCCAAAAGATGTCCAAAGCTTGAACGGTCAGGTTGTTGCACTTAGCATATTCATTTCAAAAGCAATGGACAAATGTGTTCCCTTCTTTGACATCTTTAAAAAGGTGAAAAGGTTTGAATAGATCTTAGAGTGCAAGGTCACTTTTCAAAAACTCAAGTCGTACCCCAGACAAGTACCTCTCCTTTCCAAACCAAAAGAGGGTGAGAGACTGACTGTATACTTGGGGGTATCCCAGCATGCCTTGAGCGCAGCTTGAATACGAGAAGAGTGAGAAACTTAACTTCTCATCTATTATGTAAGTAAAAGACTGTAGGATACCGAAACAAGATACTCACCCATGGAAAAACTCACCTACTGCCTGGTCATCGCATCGAGAAAACTGTGACCCTAGTTCCAAGCCTACAGCATCAAGGTCCTCATGCGGTTCCCGCTGAGATAAGTCCTATAAAAGACAGATGCCTCAGGATGGCTGCTCAAATAGGAAATAGAGCTCACTCAGTTTGACATCAAATACAAGCCTAGAGCAGCCATCAAAGGACAAGTACTAGTCAATTTCATTGCTAAATTCACGAGACCTGCACAAGAGAAGGTAGAAGTTCCAGAGACCCTGTGGTGGGAGTTATTCATTGATGGGTCATCCAGTGACCAAAAGGCTGGAGCAGGGATACTTCTCATCAGTCCAGAAGGACACAAGTCTTTTGTGCTCTAAGGTTTGGCTTTTAAGCCACTAACAATGAGGCTGAGTATGAGGCCCTATTGGCGGGTTTGCGATTGGCCAAGGAGGTGCATGCCGAGAGATTAAAGATTTTTAGTGACTCGTAACTCATCGTTTGCCTGGTGAAGGGTGAATACCAAGCTCAAGGGTAGAAGATGATAAGCTATCTCCAAAGAGTCCAAGAGTTGTTAGGCTCTTTCTAGCAATTCGAGATCAATTAGATTTCGTGAACCCAGAACGTGCATGTTGATGCTTTGGCTCGTTTGTCCACCACTAATGATCCCAATCTTATAGGGATGATCCCAATAGAGCTCATTCCATCCCCGAGTATTGAGGATCAAGATGTTGTAATGGCAATTGCCATAGCACCTAACTCATAGATGGATCTGATCCTGGGCTACCTGTGAAATGAGAAGTTACTAGAAGATAAACTCAAGGTGTTACGTCAATGAGCTTGAGTAGCTAGATATTGCATCTACGATGACGTACTTTACAAGAGAGGGTTTATGACCCCACTTCTGAGATGTATAGATGGTGAGGACTGCAGCACCATCTTGGAGGAGATTCATGCAAGTCATTGCAGAAACCATGCTAGGGGGTTATCCCTGGCACAAAAGGCTCTTCGATAGGGATTTTACTGGCCGACCATGAAACAAGATGCTATAGACCTCGTTAAGAGGTGTGATAAGTGCCAGAGGTTTGCAAAGGTGCCATGAGCTCCACCAGCCTACTTGAAGCAAATGACCAGTCCATAGCCATTCGCGATTTGGGGGATGGATCTGATCAGACCACTTCCTAAAGCTCAGGGAAATTGCAAGTATGCAATGGTAGCTGTGGACTACTTCACCAAGTAGGTAGAGGTGAAGGAACTTGCTGAAATCTCATCTTCCAAAGTTGAAAACTTCATGTGAAACAACATCATCTATAGGTTCGGAGTCCCTTAGCAGATCGTGACCAATAACAAGACTCAGTTTACTAGTGAGTAGTTCATTAAGTTTTGTGATAACCTCAAAATTATTAAAAGCTTCACAGTTGTAGACCATCTGCAAGCCAATAGCCAAGTAGAGGCCATCAACAAGATCATCAAGAAGATCTTGAGAACCAAGTTAGAGGCTAAAAAGGGAGCCTAGGTGGATGAATTACAAGTAGTACTATGGGCCTATAGGACCACGCCTAGCAACTCCACTCAGAAATCCCCCTTTTTGATGGTATACGGATGTGAGGCATGATCCTAGCAGAACTTGAGGTCGAGACATAGCAAAGAATTGCTTTTAATCCAAAGGACAATGAGTAGCTACTTGCTATGAACTTGGACCTTGTGGAGGAAGCGAGAGAAAGAGCTACTCTTAGGATCGCAGAGTGTGAGCTCAAAAGTTTAAACTCGACAATCTCATCCTATGCCTCATCCTTCCTGGAGCATGCAAACCCAGTGAAGGAACTTTAGGACCAAACTGGAAAGGTTCATACCTCATTAAATAGGTCATGAGTAAGGGGGCCTATCATCTGGTGGACATGAATGGAGTAGAGTTCCCTCAAGCTTGGAATGCTGAGCACCTCTACCATTATTATCAAAAAGCATCTCGATGTACAAAAGTTGGTCCATTGTAAACATGTATATGATTCTTCGAATTCTTTGTGGAATAAGGTTGGAAGAGAGAGTTCTATGTAAAATTATGTATTATGCAATACAGTAATAGTTGATATAGCATGTCAAATTCTTATAAACAAACGAGTTTGCACATCCAAGCATAAAAGTAATGAAGAAAAATGTGTTAAGCTTCCATCACAATAAAGTCATTTCATACAGATTGTTTGCAAAGTTTGTTATAAGTCTTTCAAATAAAGAAAAACAAAGTTACAAAGTTCATATTCTAAGAAGCTGGAGCCTTAGGAGCTAAGGAGCTAAGCTTTCATTAGGTTGAAGGTCAGAAGCTAGAGCATCAGGAACTCCAATCGCTGGAGCATCATTAGTAACTTGAGAGCTACCTTCCCCTTGAATGGTAACTTCGACAGAAAGAACTTCAACCCTAGCACCCTGTCCTTTCCTTGAAGCTCTCCTTTCCTAATATTCCACTACTTTGAGGGCTTGAGGGCCAAAGAAGGAGAAATCCAGCTCAGGGTGCCTCTCCCACAAAGTGTAGAAGAAGGAAGCCCAAGTCTTAGTCCTTGTTTCCCTGGTTGTTTCTGCCACCAGTGAGGACGTTTATGCTTTGATCTTAGCTACTTCTTCTTTGGCGAGCTGAAGTTCTCTTTTCAACACCTCCAATTCTCCAGCGGCAGCCTCAGCTCATTGGTCTGCGGATCTCGGATGCAACTCAGTGGCGTCGACCACTTTCATTGCTAGCTACACCCATGACTGGACTTCATCCAGCCTTATTCTTGCCTTGTTCAGGTCGTTGGTGGTGAGGCCAAAGTTTATCTTAGCAGTCTCATGATGCTTTGCCTTGTGAGATAGAAAAGTCTCTAACTTATCCACAAGAGCAGACTTCTCATCATCTTGGCCTCTGAATGCTTCCTCGATCTTAATTAATGTCAGCAAATTCTACGAGAACAAGTAGGGAGATTACATTTGAAAACAAACAGGGTAGGTAAGGCAAGAAGCAATACTTACCACCAAGCCGTGACAAGTTGTAAACCCTACCAGCCTCCCTATAGTGAAGTCTTCGGCTTCCAACACACTAATTTTGCCATCGTATCCCAAGATTGTGCTCAAGTTCTCCATAAAGGTCCTAGCATACCCTTCTGTCCTAGAACCAGGCTCAGCCAATGGCCTCACACTCTCGGCCTCTGACACAACTCGTTTGCAAGGAGTTACCTTTTTCTTTCCCTTGACGACCTTCCGTTTCTTGCGAGAAGGGCCAAAAGAAGTAGCAACATCGGTTGCGATCGCTTCCTTGAGTTATTGTTTAGGGGTTGGTTCTAATGAAGGGATCGCAACAGAATCTATTAGTTGATCCACGATAATTGGAGTCATTTCAACTTCAGGGGCTGGGGGCAGTTCTATGATGACCGGAGTTGGATTGACCTTGCGAGCTGGAGGGGTCTCGTCCTCACTATCTGAAGGGGGTGTCCTGAGGATTAGCTCCATCACTTTGTCATAGTCATTGAAGTTTGTGGGCCCCACCTCCATCAAATGGCAGATTCTTACCTCCCTAGTAACCTCAATACCCTACGTTGGGGCCAGCTTGTAATAATAGAGGAGGCTTTTGTCAAATCGAAAGTCATTTTTGAGGTCTTTGGACGTTGCGAATTGATCTAACATCCCTCAACTCCTTGGCCCCTAGCATTGGCCGCTTACCAGTCCCATCTATAAAATCAAGCAAAAATCAAAATCAGGAGCAAATATCAAAAAAGTTATCAAGTTTACTCACATCTAGCCCTCCTACCCAGAGCAAGAACAAAATCAAAATTTTTAAGGTAGCTCAATGAGGGGCATGAGATGTACAACTAACGCGACTTATAACGCCCTACGTTGGACTTCCCCTTGGCATCCCCCTTCGGCAAGATGCTTTTATACAAAGCCTACCTAGTTGAGAGGTAGTAAAACCTATCCTCCAAATTCACGTAACTCAGATCATACAAATAAAACAAAGTTTCGGGCAACAGTGGAGGAAGACCATTGCCCATATGGATAAAGGATAACGAGATAAGTGAAGTATAAGAATTTGGTGTAAGTTGAAATAGACATAGTTTTATTTTGTTCAGAAAATTAACAATGAAGGGTTGCATAGGGAATCGTAATCCCATTGTGAGGTGCAGAAGATGATAGCCATAAAGCCCCGAGGAGGATGAGGAGCATAATCATCTGGAGTGGGAACCATAGCGCTACACCCCCTTGGGGATCATGCATGATTGAAATGTAGTTTGGATGTCGCCAAGACGCACAGTGGAAGAATGTAACTTAAATATGTGAAGATCGAGGCATTGGCCTGCACCGGCCCCTCAGCCCTTAGTGTGTCTCAGATGAATAGTTAGGTCCGTAGTGACCTCTCTCCCAGTAGAGGTCGCTTCATCAATATGTCGTATGATCCCCGCACTCTGGGATGAATCAGGTTCATTGTCCTCGCTTCTTATTATATGGCAGCGGCGTGCATGACCTGCTCCTATCTACACAAAGAAAGAAAGGTTAGTTAGGTCACTGAGAGCGAACCATATCGAAGACTAAGGCTAACGATCCCCTACACTACAAGCCATGCACACCTTATGCCACCGCATTGACAACCTAAACTCTGACAAATGGAGGGGACCCTCTGGCCAAATTGCTGAACCTCAAGAAGATTAAAATTGATGTCCAAAATTCTAAGGCCTACTGGCAACCCAACTATTCCAATCTAAACAAAACTAAGCATTTCAATTATCTCTACCTATCAATGTCATCGTCTCCTAACCAATTATGATCAGGTCCCCTATTTCCTATGAAAGGAAGAAAATGCAGAAAAAATGCAAAGTTAGAGGGAACATACCATGGTTTACGGGGATGAAAGGTTCGAAAAGCTTGGGTAATAGTAGAAAGAATGGACGAAAGGCAGCAGAAACTAGCAGTAGAGAAACTATCATAGTAATCGGGGAAGCAGATAAGCAGAAAACACTAAAACTCTAGAAGTTTTCAAATGACAAGTTGAGACGGAGAGAGAAGGCATTCTTAGTTTATAAAGGGGCACGATCCCACTGTCGGATCAAAGGGCTGTCAGTTACCCATGATCCAATGGTCTGGGGAGGACATCAGCTAGCTCATAATAACACAGTGCATGCGCACCAAAATTGAGAGCAATTATTACCAGCTATCGTTAGGAATCGAAGAGCCATATGTGAGATGAACGGGACTATCAAATGACTCATTAGGGTCGCAGGTCGCTCAGTATTGGACCGTGACGGCAACTTCAAGACCTCACATCTAAGAAGTGCTAGTCACGTACAAAAATCTTGTGCAAGCCATGTCCAAGAACTGCTTCATGCACAAAAATCTTGCGCAGACAATCTCAAGACCTCGCATCCAAGAAGTGCTAGCCACGCACAAAAGTCTTGCGTGAGCTGCGTCCAAGAAGTGCTTCACGCACAAAATCTTGTTCGGATAATCTCAAGACCTTAGGTCCAAGAAGTGTTAGCCACACACAAAAATCTTGCGTGAGCAGGCACAACCGATTGGTTATATGGCAAATATCCTTTAAACTAAAATTTATTCATTTAAGCCGATTGGCTTGAATTTTATTCTTACAACAAAGGTTAATTATCCTGTTAAACACTTCACATAACGATTACTGAGTTATGATTTTGTAGGGGAAGGTCATGTTGCCAATCGTAACCAATTAAACTGTCCATGCAGTGGACTTGGAAAGACAAAGAGTACAAACACAATACTCAAAACTTTATTAAAAGACTTCCTTCAACTAGGCAAATTTACATCAGAAGAGCTGATACACAAAGATGAAGCGAAGGCTTGAAGTCGACACTTCCACAAGGGAGAAGAGAGCCAGCTTCCAAGAGACAAACTCCCATCATATGAAGCGTGAATAGACATGACTACTCCTGTTTATAGCCTTTCTCAGCCAATAGTTCCTTTCTTGACTCAAACCTAGTGTAATTCAAAAAGGGGTCAGGAATCCGACTAGTAAGGCTGGACTTCACAGAAAGGCCATGAAGAAATAATTCAAGAATAATATGAGACTTCCCAGGAGCCAACAAGAGAAGTTATCCAAGGAAGCCACATGCAGCAGGCTATTCACACCCCCAAAGCCTCTGCAACAAACCATGCACACCCCGAGGAGCTTCACCGGAAGCCAAATTGCTGAAAGGTGCAAAGGGCTTAACTCAAGCATCCATCAGGCAATATCATGAAGAAGCAAGGGGAGCTTTATAGGCTTTATAAACCAGTCAGGGTTCATCAAATGATCTAAAGGACATTCGACTATTTTAGATCGAACAGTCCAAGGAAAACGAGGTCACCACATTAACGGCTAGGAACCATGCACAGTGAGAAGTATGGTCTAAAGTAAGGGGAATGATAGCCTGAAAGATAGAAATGATAACACAGCAGGCTGAACACGAAGACTTAGCCATGTTGCAAATTGTAGATAAAGGCTTTGACTACTAGTTGCAACTCCCAGCCCGCAAAGCGAGCTGAGAGTTGGAGGGCTTATGTTATGGGCATTTTTTGAAAACACGGATTGGGCCGGCCAAGGTACAATAAGAGGCTCAACTAATCAGAGAGAGGCTTAGATTGGAGGATCAAGGTCCCTCAGCGAGGACTCCAAGTCATCGGGTGTGAGTTGAAAGCATCACTCAATGTCACAGCAGGGAATGCAGCCCGCTGAGAGGGCTCTCAACCCATCAGTGAGAAGCCAATCACCCCCGAAGAGAATGACCAAAGCAAGGACAGTGAAGTCAGCCAAAGCATCCAGCTCACACATATTCCAGCTTGCCCACCTGAATCGGATACATGTATGGAGCTGAGTCAACAATCCAAGGCAAATGTCTCTAATTGACAGCTCAGCCCCCAAACCTGCATATCAACTCCCCAGAAGTCTGACAATGATTTTCCTAGCATTAATTACCCGACGTTAAGCATTAAGTGCTCGGAGCGGTGGAAATAATCATTCTGTTGTTTGTAAAATTACACTTGTAACCCTCCCCCTTTCTATAAATAGGAAGGGGTGGTCACTATGAAGAGGGAGGAAAAATCTTATATGTAGAAACTCTGTAAGACATAGGAATTGGTGCAATCCAGTTTTAGCCATACCACATTAAAAATATTGCACTCCGTCACAGCACTTCTTCCCCACCATCTTCTTTCCTTTTCATTTCTTATTTTCATTCACTAGAAAGTAGTTTGGGATTCAAGAACCACTCAGTTGACTGGAGTTTGGCTCGAAACCAGATTCCATCGTTAATATTTTGGCACTAAAAGAAGGGCTCATCTATTTTCTGAATCACTTTTCTATCTAGCTACAATGATGAGAGGAAGAGTCACTTGGAGTTCAAGTACTCTGGCTGCTCATCCTATAGATGCTTCCATTGCTGGAACTTATTGCTAGCATACTACTGCACTCGAAATTGAGGAGGAGCAAACATCTCACCAATCCCAGCAGATACTCGAGGATACGGTGAAAGAATTAGTTGAGATTGTAAGAGCATTGGCATAAGCACAAGCTCAAGGTGCTCGAATGCAAGAAGAAATCATCATGCAGCTTCGACAGTTGCACGAGAAGCCTAAAAAAAGGCTCACAAAAACCACCACGATTAGTGATCTGGGGTCTCGCAACAAGCTGAGAGCTCTAGCCCCTAGTCTGAAAGCTCAGGATTCAATAATGAAGCAAGTCCTCCAGAGACTGAAATAGCTAGAGGAACGTCCCCAATCTCAGAACAATCAACTTTGTTATGAGGAAAGTTCACCATTCTCTGTGGAGATCAAAATGCAGCCCCTTCCACAGAAACTTAAAGTGCCCACGATCTTGCTGTACGATGGAAACAACAACCCACTCAACCATCTAGAAACGTTTAATATCCAGATGGATCTTCAAACAATTGACCCTCTGGTTAAATGTCACATCTTCCCGGCCACATTGGAAGGTATACCTCGAGCATGGTTCAAAAGCTTCCCAGCTTGCAGTGTCAAGAGCTAGGAAG
Source organism: Saraca asoca (assembly GCA_026873985.1). Classification (NCBI taxonomy): domain Eukaryota; kingdom Viridiplantae; phylum Streptophyta; class Magnoliopsida; order Fabales; family Fabaceae; genus Saraca; species Saraca asoca. The sequence continues at coordinate 5,428 of JANHAO010016098.1, read as the reverse complement.
AATGTCAAAAGAAATTCATCAACCAGTACCAAGCATTGAAGAAGCAGCTCACGCTTCCCTACCATCTCGCATTGATCTTTTAGCATAAGAATGAATCGCTAAAGGATTATATAGCTAGGTTCAAGCATGTAGCCAACTCCGTAGAGAATCCCTTGGAGGAAAGCATCCTAACGGCAATGTCAGTGGGACTCCACAAGGATGAAAAGTTATACAAAAGCCTTTACAAGTCTCCAGCTTAAGATCTCGCTATGTTCTATGAGTGAGCTACCAAGCAAATAAGATAGGAGAAAACTTTCGGCATAGAGGAGCCCAGGCATAAGGGTGAAATGGTTGTTGATCCTTAGGGCAAAAAGAAGAGTGAAGAGAATTAGAACAGTGGTCCCCGCAACTAACCCACAAAGAGGGCAAAGAGCACGTGACCCCAACATCGAGGCCACTATGAAAGCCATAGCATTTTGTCTGATATGCAAGATAGGATTTTTGCAATAGAACGAGATAGGGAAAATTTTGGGAAACCCAAGCCCCTCTTGACTTCTGGCAAATTTAGGAGCAATAAAGGTAAATTTTGTGCCTACCACAATGAGATTGGGCATAATATTTTAGAATGTTGGGCACTAAAAGATGCCATAGAAGACCTCATTAGAAGAGGCTGATTGCAGGATTATGTGGTAAGGCTGTCAGAACAGCAAGCTCAGCAAACTCAGTGAATTGTTGATTAGGAATAAGAGCCATCCATCATAATCATATTCTGATCTTGTAATATTATATTGAAGTAAATGAAAATATTTTGAATACTCAAATGTTACTTGAAAAAGAAAGCTATTCTATGTTAATTCAGTAATGAGCCAAGGGCTCGTTGAGGTATGAAGGCACTATTAAACACTCAAAATCCAGGATGAGCCAAGAGCTCACTGAGGTGCAAAGGCACTATTAAGCACTCAAAATCCAGCAATGAACCAAGAGCTCGCTGAAGTGCGGAGGCACTATTAAACACTCAAAATCCAGCAATAAGGGGTGTAAAGGCACTATTAAACACTCAAAATCCAGCAATGAGCCAAGAGCTCGCTAAGGTACAGAGGCACTATTAAACACTCAAAATCCAGTGATGAGCCAAGAGCTTGTTGAGGTGCGGAGACACTATTAAACACTCAAAATCCGATTTAGAGCTATGAGCTCACCAAGACACAAAGACATCAGAATAAACTCAGTTACTTGCCTACTAAAGCAACAAAGGTACTGTGGCATAAGCAATAAAACGTAGCTCTCATGCGAATAAATGATCATAGCTCGCATATGATCTCCCTCTTTTCAGGAGTAGCTAGCATGCGACCTACTAAAGTATCATTTATTGATTAAAAGGGCACTTGGATGGTAAGATTTATTTACTAAATATGACCAATTGGTCATCTGAACATATTATTCAACTATTCTTTACAGAAGGAATATATTTTGAGGGTGCATGGCAATAAAGAAAGCTCATTCATTAAAAGGCCTCATCCGATAAAGTAAATTTACATCAAAAGGAGGAAAATATATAGGCAAAAAGCATAAAGCCCACAGTTATCGCTTTCGTGAGAAAATAAAAAGCTAGCTACTGGGAGACGAACTCCCACCAGTAGGAAGACCAGCAAACCCGACTGCTCATACTTATATCCCTCCTCAACCAGTAGATCCTCCTAACCCAGGCTCAGAGTAATTCAAAAAAGTGCCAGGAATCTGGCTGGCAAGGCTGGAAATCATGGTAAAGCTATAAAGAAATAATCTAAGATTTGCACAAGATCTCCCTGGTAGCCAGCATAAAGAACTACCAATGAGAGCCATGTGTAGTAGGCTATCCACACCTTGAAACATCATGCAGTAGGCCATGCACGCCTCAATGCTTCACCAGAAGCTAACCATCAAAGGTATTTTGGGGCTTAACTAGTACATCCATCTGATGATGAAGAAGTAAGAAGAGTTTCTCAAGCCTTATAAACTAATCTCGATTCAGTGAATGACCTGATAGACAAAAGATTGCGCTTGATCGAGCGGTCCTAAGAAAGTTAGATTGCCACACCAATGGCTAGAAAGTGAAGTTAGAAAAAGAAGTATGGCCAAGGCCAGATGAAATGAAAGATCAAAAGTCTGAAGTGACAACACGACAGTCTGGATATAGAGATTTTTTATTTACAAAAAATTATGAATAAAAGCCTCAGCAAAAATTACAACTCCCAATCTGCAAAGTGAACTGAGAGTTGGGGGGTTTATGTTGTGGGTGAAAATTAGTCTTGCAAGGCAAGCTAAAGACTTAACGGAAGCTAAGTTTGAAACAGAGTATGTTTAGCTCGCTGGGGGTGAGAGCGTGAGGTTTCGGATCGCATACTCGGCAAATTGCTCCTACACGAGCTCACCTCACTGTAGGTGGGCTCGTCCTCGCTGAACAAAAGAAAGCAACAAGCACGAAGACATAAACTCGCGAAGAAGAGGCACTACCTAGGCTAGAAGCTCAGCGAGATAGAGTTCCTGACAGGCTTGTGTCAAACCTCAATTCCAGCTAACAAGAGAGGGCCACCCCGTAGAAAGTAACCTGTAGTAGTCGAATTGTAGGAGATTATACTGTCTTGTATATTTAATACTTGATGTAATAGAATTATAACTTATAATCATTACATGCAACTTCTCTTTCTCTATAAAAAGAGGGAGGAGAACCCCTGTAAGACAAGCAGAAATAATCAAGCCAGTACTCCGTAAAATTTTTCCTAGATCAATACAAAACCACCGTAGACATAGGAATTGGTGCAGTCCAGTTTTAACTAAATCACGTTAAAAATATTGCACTCCATCATAGCACTTCCTCCTCACCATCTTCTTTCCTCTTCATTTCTTATTTTCATTCTCTAGAAAATAGTTTGGGGTTCAAGAACCACTTAGTTGATCGGAGTTTGGCTTGGAACCAGATTCCACCGTCAACTGGTATTTAACAAAATATCAATGTATTTAAAACATAAATTCATCACAAGGCTAAAAAATAATATTTAATCACATAGAGAAATAATGATAATAAACATATCGAAGCATATACAAAAATATGCAAAAAATGAACACATCATAAAATAAGCATATTACCATAAACAAATTCTTTAAAGGAAAATATTTTTCCAAAAAAAATTATTTAACAAATAAATGAAACATTTGAAAACAAATTTCAAATAAATATTACAATATACAAATTGACGAATATGCATATAAACAAAAAAAAATGTTTTCTAGAAAAATAAAAAATATTTAACAAATGAATGAATAAAATTATTGAAAGACTATTTTCAATAAAGATATGGCATTCAAATTAATGTTGATATTAATTTAAGATGCATCTTTCTAGAAAAAAATATATTTTCTAAAAACAAACAAAAAATTTTCATTTAACATATAAATGAAATATATAAAAGCTAATATCAAATAAGTATAACATGTAAAATAATGTATATATCAAAATAAAAAAAATTATCTATCCAAAAAAATATTTTTCTAGGAATGAACAACAAAAAAAAAATTATTTTTCATTTAAAAATAAATGGGTCATTTGAAAACTAATTTTAAACAAAGATATAAAATGCAAACTAATGCATAAAACATAAAAAAATTTAATTTTGTATTAATAACATAAAATACTATAAACACAGTTTTTTTATTTTTACATTTTATATTTATACAAAATTAATTTTACAACATATAAAAAAATTACTGAAAAGGATTTTTTTTTTGTTGAAAACAATTAATTTAAAAAATATGTCACTGTGGCCATGGGCACTGTGAGCTGGGATCAGATCCTATGGTGGTGATTTCCCTTCTTTTCCGATTCAAATTTATTTTAAGTGTAAACATAATTTGTGAAATTCTACACGAATTAATAATATTATAGGGAACATTTGGATACAAAAAAAAAATACACATCTAAACATATTGTGTACCATTTAAGTGCGATTAACTAATGCATTATGCCTGTAAATCAATTAAAAATATATATATAAAACATGCAAAAAAAAATCACATACAGTACATAATGATGAAAATAAGTCAAATGACTCTAATACAACCGTTGTTATATTTCTAACAATTTGGAATTCAATATTTAACTCTTGTAACTTTCGGATTTTATAGTGGAATATTTGTTACCTTCACCTAGATCACAAACTCACTCACATTCTTGATCTCAAAATCCACGTCAAATCCACAATCACAAACAAATGCCTTGTTAGCATTTTTGATATTGTTAGCAAAGTATGTGATTGAAAACTTTACTAATATAATTACTTTGTTATCATAATTCCTCTTGATTTTGACGTTGAAAATAATTTTATATCTAACTAAATATTTTAGTGATTAATATTTGTTTTGCAAGATCAAAGTACATATGATTCAAGAGACCCACAACTACGTTTAGTAATTATTTTATTTTTTTATAAGATCTTTTGTAAGTGAAATTCTAATCAAACTTGATTCAAATAAAATTCTTAAAACTGATAAATTAAGGTAGCAATAAATCTCTTAAAGTGATTTAACATCAAATATTTTTCAAACAAAATTTTTAAATAATCCTTCACAAGTGCAAGTTTTATAAAAATAAAAAAAAAAGCTATTTTACACTATGTGAATAGATTCATGTTGGAGAATTTTTGAACACTATTCAACTCGATTCAACAATCGATTTATGAAGAAAAGTTTTGAAAAATATTTTTAACGAAGATTATTCAACTAATAATGCAATTTTCCCAAATTTTGCTGCTTCATTAATTACCGAATTACTGATTTGACATTTTCTTGATCTCTAAAACTATTGAAATCTGTTAGTACAGGAAATATTCTGAGTGAGGTCTCCCTGGATTTTTCTATTTGCCTAATCCTTTTTGTTTTTTTGTTTTTTGCTAATTCCATCTTGTCAAATATCTGCATGCGTTGATGATTAGCCGCAATTCTCCTTCCTATTAACATTTTCTATTTCTCTTGCCCTTTCTTTGTTGAAAAATGTATCTATCTACAATTGCATATACGGTATAATTTGAATTGTATTTACTTCATTTATTTCAAGAAAAAGAGAATCAATTTGATTTAAATTATGATATTACATATATGAGAAAATTATAAATAGTAAAAATGGGTTAGACTTAGACTAAATGGTATGGAAATTTAGAAGCTTAATTGCACTTTAATTATGCTACTTGCACATATCGCACACTCACGTTGCACACTCATAGTATTTATGTAATCAGTTTCATCTATTAAATATCTTTTGGGCCTACATCTAATGGTAGAAAAAAAAGCGGGAGGAAATTGTGCACTATTCATTGTGTCTAGCTTTTACCTTGCATTTGATTCACACATGCAAATACTACACCTTCACACAAGCCCTCAAAGCAACAACTTGGTCTTTAATGAATTGAGATGGAAT
>JANHAO010016097.1:0-14583 GCA_026873985.1 Saraca asoca | reverse complement strand
AATACAATTAAGATTTGCTTATGAAATAACTCTTTTTTGCTTGTTTAAATGTCAAGAGAGAGAGAGAGAGAGAGAGAGAGAGAGAGAGAGACAAGGTTCCATTGGAAGGGTAGAGTTGTGGGACGCTATCCATAAGAGAAATGATGGCTTCTACGTGAATGATGAGGTAAGGAGCATAGGGGTGAGGGTTCATTTATGCATTCTTTATTACTTTCAAAACAGTAATCAGTTGATATTGATACATATATTTTATTATTTACTTAGAAAAAATTACAACAAGCCTCGAGCCAAGTAGAGCAAACACAGTTATCAATAATCTCCCTAGACGATGCTTTTGGACAAGTATTTGGGAAGGAGCACCTAGGTCATATACGAAGACTAGGTATGGGTGCTTATCCCACTAGCGTCTTTGAGAGCGGTTCTAAAAGAGGAGGTGACAGCTGTTCATCAAGCTCGAATAATGTGAACCAAGAAATTGTAAGGCTTAAATCAGAGTTATGTTAAAATAAGGAGTGTTTGGACAAAACGAGGCCTGGGTGGAAGCCATTTTGGACTACATCAAGTCCATGGGCATGTACATTCCACTCCATTAGTTTGGTCATCCATTTACTGACCAACAGGTATTATGCATAAAACTTGGTCAAATTTGTTATTCCAATTGTGTTTGCTGTGTATTTGTTTGTTGTGTAAAAGTTTTTTGTTTTTTGCCAAATATATTTTTATATCTGTCCTATTCACCACATTCATCTTTAACTGGATCCTTATAAAGCTATCTTTGTATCTTTGTTTTTTCTGCCTGATTGGACTAATTTTTGTATATTTGAATTACTATTTTTTTGCATAATTAGACCAATATGATATTTGGTTTCTGTATATGTATGTCAAACTATGGTATAATTGTGCTAGTTTATCGGTAATTGAATTATTGTATTCAAATCAAAATTTTGCTAAACTATGGCACAAGTGAATTGCTATTTTTGCATGTTTGAATTTGTAAGTCATTTTAGTTTGAGATATTTTTTGTCTTTTTTTCTTTTCAGGGTGGGGTTGTTGCTAATTTGCTAGATCAATTTTTACTTGTACATGCAAGGAGATCTTCTAAAAGGAGCAATCAAGATAGAAATGCCACCGATCTTAGCCAATCTCCTTAGGTTTTGTTGTATTTTTGGTTCTAAAGAGTTTTTAATTGGAATGTAATGTAAAGACAATTGATGTTATATTTTATTTAAATGAATGCCATTTTCATTATATTTGAATGAATGTTATTTTTCTTGTACTATGAGTTTGTTTTTTTATATTTTACAGGAATAATTAATGTTATTAATTAATGAAAATATAAGGATTGAATGGCTTGAAAATTTTTAAAAAAATAATACAAAAATTTAGCGACGATTTCTTAACTGTCGCTAAAATACATCTGAACTCAAAAAATAGCGGCAATTAACTTACCACTGCTAACTTAATTTTTTATGAAAAACATAATTATAACAAATTTTTGTTTAAAACATTGTGGTAGTTAATTTAACCACCGCTAAATTATAAATAAAAAACATTGCGATGGTTAAATAGACAGCTACTAAATTAATATTAACCGCTGCTAAATTATAAATGAAAAGCATTGCAATAGTTAAATAAATCAAGGCTAAATTAATATGAAAATTTTTAGAAATGCAGATTCCAATGGTTCCTTTTAACTGCTACTAATGTCGACTTGGCGGTGTATTTTCTGGCGATTTTCGTATCCGTCACTATTTTACTCTATGATAGTTCTAACTGTCGCTATATACACTGTGTAATCACTGCTAAATTACACCATTTTTTTATAGTGTCTGATTATTGTTATCTTCACAGAAAAACACTTGGGAGGTTGTGAAATGAAAACCTTTTCAAGATTGAGACTACTTTGAATTATTTAGGTTAAATTACTCTTTTATCTCGTATAATTTCACTCAATTTTTAATTAAGTTCTTATAATTTAAAAGTTTTGAATTAGATTATTATATTTATTTCATTTCTAAGTGGATACTTCATGTCATTTGTCTGTTAGATTTTATTAGTAATTGATATACTAGACAATACTTTTTTAATATGGTTTAACGATTATTGATGTAACGTTTTCATACAATTTTTATTTGTATTTAAGTGACAAATAACTTAGATAAAATTAGGACATTTTGTGAAATTATTTCATTTTTGGAAAAAAAATAATGAGTCTCTTGTCTATCATTTTATAAATCACTAATACGTCATTATTTGTGTGAATCAATGGCAAAAACAAGAAAATAAAAGTAAGCATCCAGTTAGAAATAAAAAATAAATATAAATATCCAATTCAATACTTTTAAACTATATAAACTTAATTAAAAATTGAGTAAAATTACAAAGAATAGGAGAGTAATTTAATAAATTATTTAACACCTTTGCTTATGGAGTGATGCTAATTTTTATACATTGTTTGTTGACTTTTTAACCTTCCAGAGAATGGATATATTGTAACTTAATGGTGAAAATGTAATTTTTATCCTCTAATTTTTCTCAAATTTGAATTTAATTTTTAATCTTTATTTATATCAATTCTAGTCTTTAATTTTCAAAATTGATACAAGATGAGACATTTTCTAAATTAGATCATTTTTTTAATGGAAAAATTCTATATAAACTAATAAGTTGCTATTTGGATTAGCTTAAGTTGTTGACTAGATTAAAACTTTGTCTTCTTAAGCCTTTTATTTCCAAAAATAAGTTTTAATGTTAACATATTCATCAAAATTAAGATACAAAATTTCTTTCTATTTTTGTCATAAGTTTTTTGACCTCATTTGCATTTTCAACTAGCAATGTTTTGTATTGTTTTTATGATGAGAAAGTTGCCATGAATACATCATAAGTTCATGCCAACCTAGGATAAAAATGGAGATAAAATTTGAAACTCTTCAATTAGAATGGATTGATAGAGAAAGATTATACATGGTGGTGGAATGACCTATGCAAGGAATAAAGTTAGCAGTGCATGACAGAAGTGATCCGATGAGCACACTCCAATGCTCAAGTTAGTTCTAGAAGCAGAACTTCAATATGAATAGTGAAAATGTCCAAAAGAGAGGTACCTGAGGGCTTATATAGTCGTTTGTCATGCCATTTGTTGTGCTTATGAACCATTAGGAAGTATCCACATGTTCGTGATGTATTGTTGGTATGGGTAAGATTTTCGCCTTACAATTGATGGCATAATATCACAAGTCGGCCTTATCAACCAATTTGATAGGTAAACATGCTCAATTTTAGATGAAACTTGGTGAAAAAATTAAGTATAAAGAGAAGGTCTTGTGGTCCAAATTTGGGAATAAATGCACTTGTAAATTATTTTTCTAATTTTTTCTGTTTTAGAGGCATTTGTTTCTTTTTAGCATAGATCATTTGTTTAGTATGAGTAGAAAAGTACATGCTTGTGATCATTGCATTTTTAACTATACATCTATATGAGATGGGACATTATAACCCTTCTGAGTCCCAAGCTAGAGAAAAGTCCTTATGTCAACTTGAAAAAAGTATATCTACTTGTGCCATTAGAACTTTAACTTAGAATGCTCTATACATTCAGTGACCCACGTGGGCACTGTAGCACAGGCTAGGGATCAGAGTATGGAGCTTAGATACTCCCCTTACACACTCAAAACTATGTAATAAAATATATATTAATAAAATGGAGTTATCCTTTTCCTTATTTTTAACAAGGTCCCTTCTCGATGTATACTAGAAACTTCTTATGTGGCACGTTCTTTGAGATTTGGTATGCACTAATGCTTCAGCCACACACTTACATTTTCTTGTGGACATGTTATGCATTAAATTTTGATTGTATGGGAGACAAAATCCCAATGTCTGGATTATCTATCCAAGGATGGCTTAAATTTATTGAAAAGTTGGCATGTTGGCTAAGAGTTGGCAACATGTGTTACACGGTTTCGGCTAGAAAGCTACCAACTTGTGACACATAATCACACTACCCATGCATGCCCCTGAGTGTACCGATTTACATGGCACTACTAAGGGGTTACCTTACCCATGGTGAGCTTAATAGCTAAGTCATGGCCTAATTTGATTGACGAAGGGCCCTTGTTACTCGACCATGGTGGCTCCACATAGCTTCACATTAATGATCCCATGTGATCTGTCTCCTTGTAAGGACTTGGATTTTGTCCAAGATGTTATGGCCGGTCATTTGACTATGACCTTACTCTAGATGGCCTACTTTTGATGGATTTTGGTTGCTTGACCACTGTATAGGCTAGTCGACTAGCTATAGCCCAAGTGAGTATTTTGGGCTATGTCATTTTCCTCCTCCTTCCCACACATCACCATTCAACCTCTATTGTGACTACTCATGTTCCTCTACCAGCTATGAATTAATGCTTGCAAGTGTGAATCATTACTCACCTATTTCTAAGGGTTTGCAAGTGTAACTTATTACTCACTTGTTTCTAAAGCACACTTGTCTTGTCAATGCATAGATTGTAATCTGGTGCATCCATCACCTTTGTTGTCAACCTATGGCTTTCTTTAAATATTGTTTTAACTTTTTTGAAAATCATTTTTGCCTCCTCTGCTTCATCTTCCTTTATTTGCTTCCAGGACCTTGGCATTTTCTCTTATGACTTTGGAAACTTTCTAACCTTCCTACTCAAGTACAAAACTTTATCTCTATTAACCATGTCTTTTTTTTTGTCTTATACTTTGTGTGATGAAAATGTATATGTTTTTCTTCTTTGATGGTTACATTTTGGCCATTTTTCTTTGGTTGTGTTTCTGGGTTTTTAATGGGGTTTCTTTCTCAAATTCTTCTGCCATTGGAATTGAAATAGTTTCATGTCATTCCTCCCTTGGCTCAGTGATCTTGAGACAAAAGTGGAGTCGAGCAGGCTTTTCTTATCGATGCTATTCCAAATGACTTAAAGTAGATTCATTCAAATGTGAAGATGATTCTACCTTCTACTGAATGGTGAGATTCAAGCATTATAAAGGAGTTAGGGAAGATTCACATGGTTGACAAATCTGTTCAAGTAATTGTCTTTCACCTTGCGAAAGCTAATAAGCACTCTTGTAGCTACGATATGTCATCTTTCATCTTGTTTTATAGGGACGCTGTCGACCAGCTGCATATTTCACCTTCATTCACTACTTTCTAGTAGCATGTCATGCGGTAGCTCAATGTTTGTCCTTCATTACTTGGAATGCTTAGGCGTGCCTTGTCTGCTTTAAGGTGACATTGCTTCAAATACATTGGAACCCTTATACAGATACCTTTATATTTTTCTTTATCTATTTCTAACAAAAGCATGTGGGTTAGATTCATTTTACCCAATAACCAGATCAAGTGATCTTCAAGAATATGCTTGCCTCTATTCAAACAAGGAAGAGCTCCTTCTTCAAGGTTTCTATCATGAAAGGGTTTCATCCATTCTTTCTTTATAATGTGGAGTATCTTTACTTCATGAAGTAGACATTTCCCACTTGTTAACCAAAAAATTGACCCTTTAAATATTATTCATTCGATGAATAGGACCTAATGCTTTACCTCTTGGTGTCAGGTCCTTTTGACACACAAATTATCCTTCATACTTCTTCCCCTTCTTGTGCTACTATTTTGATTTGTTTCTATATGCTAACTTGTGTTTATTTTATTTTAAGTTGTTAGCTTAATGTGGAGATTTTGGAAATTAAGCACTTGAAGATTGACCCTCAAAAGATCAAAGAGATCTGTGCTTGTGCCCGGGCCCAGATGAAGTCTATTATGGCATTGGTTGCATAGATCAAAGCCAATTCCAATGTTAGCTCAAAGGTTGTCAGTAGTTGCTCATCTCTGGGACATTCCAATAACTCTCCAAGTTGAAGTAAGACTTTACTGTCTCATAAGCAATTCTGTGGCTTAAATGAATCCTTTAAATGTTTCTTTAGCTCTACTTCAGATGCATCCTTCTCTACTTCTAAGAAAATCAAAGTAGGATATGGGTTTGAGCTACAATCGATCGAAGTGCTAGAGGGGTAAAATTCACTTTCAACACCATAGATAGCTTATGGTATAGGAACCTAGACTATGCCTCTTTCTTGTAGGGCTAGCTATTGCCATCAGCCAACCTATAGTGCAATAAAGCCTTTATGGTTGATCATGTAGCTTTCTAGCTTATCAAGTGTTCTACAACCTAGATTATTCATTCGACGACCTCGATGTTATCTGTTGTTCGTAATCTTAGTCATGTTGAAAGAAAACATATTGAGGCTTATTTAAAGGTTTTAGATACTTTGAAGAAGGAACTCAAAGCCAAGACTATGGAGCTTGCCAAGAGCAATAAGGGCATCCAAGATTTAGCCGACTGTGTCTCTGAGCTATTGATGGAGAAGGACACAATAGTGGCTAAGAAGAACAAGCTTGCTGAGTTGCTTCTAAAATGAGATCATGAGCTAGTGGTCGAGTGAAAGAGCTGTGATAATGATAGATGTGCCTTCAGAGGCAAAGAAAAAGAGCTATAAGAAGAAATTAACAAGGTTGAGAATCTTTCCTACCCTATATATGAATTTCATTTTGATTAGATCATAAAATAGATCAAGTATTTCAATCTTGATCTTCCATTTAACCTTTCCAAGATAGAAAGGGATATGTCCCTTGAGGAGATTCTGAAGAAGCTTGGTTTGGTGTGAATGGTTGTGCCTTATTTTTTTTCTTTACTTTTTGTATGAGATATTTTGTATTTGCCTTTGTTATAATGGATTTTCTTTCTTATCCACTTGTCTTTCTAGTTTTTATCTTAAGCTTTTCCATTACTTCTTAACCTTGATCTTAAGACTTTCAATGGGTCACTTATTTATCACGATTTTTGTCTTGTTACTTTTTGACTTCCAATGGATCATTCGTTTGTACATTTACTTAGATTCAAGGCTAAGGGTTTATTTAAGCTCTTTGACATCACAAGATTTCTTGAATATTAAACTTTGAGATTAATCGATCAGCTTGACCTCCACTATGTTCAGTTTATTTGGATGTTTTACACATTGAGGGACTGTTCAAATTCAAATACCGAACTCTGTCTTGTTTTTTTTTTTTTTTACTCTAAAAGGACTACTCAAATTTTAAATAGTACTAAGAGGATTGCTTGAGTTTAAGATAGTTCTGAAGGGGTTGCTTGGGTTTAAAATAGTATTAAAGGGACTCCTTGGGTTTAAGATAATATCATAAGGACTACTCAAGTTTAACATAATAGGTCTGCTTAGATTTAAAGGGTCTGCTTAGGTTTAAAATAGTACTAGGGGGATTGCTCAGGTTTAACATAATATCAAGGGGTCTACTTGTGGTTTAAAATAGTACCGAGGGGTTTACTTAAGTTTAAAATAGTGCCAAAGGCACTACCTAGGTTTAACATAATACTTAGGGGTCTTATTGGGGTTTAAAATAGTACTAAAAGGATTACTTAGGTTTAAATAGAAAGTAATAACCTAGATTATAAAGAATCCTCCTTTTCATTTTTCATTTTAGTTGTTCCTTTACATATTTTTTTGGTCAATTAGCTTCCAGTTTCACATGTAGTAGGCTTTAAGGTGTGTTGCATTCCAAGTGCATAGAATAAGTTTTCCTTTAATTATTTCAAGGCAGTATACACTTTTTAATAAATTATCTTTTACTTTATAAGGGTCTTCCCATGATGCTGCTAACTTTCCCTCTATATACATCTCTCATGGTCCTTTTGCTCAACAGAAAACCTGTATACCTTTTGCAAATTCCTTCTTTTTGACTTTCCTATTGACAACTTTAGCTATCTTGCCTTTGTACCTGTCATTACAGAGGTGAGTGGTGTCTTTGACTTGTATCAACATATTTAACTCTTTTCTTCTCATTTCCTTATTTTTCTCTTGTTCATAGTGCTCTCTTTGATCAAAGTATTGCCCTAGTTCAATCAAAAGCATAGCTTAGCTCCTGTAAACCAACATAAGTGGGGTTTCTCTTATAGCCAAGGGCAAAGTGGTTCTGTAAGATCATAGAACACTTGGCAATTTTTTTGTCCACTTTCCTTTGGCATCACCTAGCCTTTTCTTCAATCTTTCAAGGATGATTCTATTTGCTAGCTCTGCTTATTCATTAGTTTAGGGATACCTAATAGATGTGAGCTTTTGCTTGATCCCTAACCTTTGCTAATGGAAACAAGTGAGATGTCCATTTGTTTGATAATTATGCTAAGTTGAGTAAGTTTACCTTAGATACAAATATGTAAAGCTATTGCTAGGAAATTGTTTTCCACTATCAAATATGATTGCCATGAGAAGACCGTACCTACAGGAAGTTATTAGAGGTTTATAGGTGCTAAAATAAAATATTGTGAAGAGGTTTTACTTATAAATGATAGCTTTCCAAACAAACTTTTGCATATTATTTGAAGTTATGGTTGTGAAGGGTTTTGCCTTAACCCACTTTGTAAAGTAATCAACTACTATTGCCATAAACTTTAATTGGCTAGATGTGATTAGGAGTGGTCCCAAAAGGTCATTTCCCCCACTGGTCAAACAACCATGGGGTAATCAGGGGCATTTGGTTTTTTGTCAGTTGCTTTTGAACTTTAACAAATTTCTAACATTTTTCACACCTCTATACTAGCTCAATTGCTTTTGTCTTCATTCTAGGCTAATAATATCCTGATCAAATAGCTTTTACCATAGTAGCTATGTTAGCTAGGTGACTCCCATAGATCCCTTCATGGATTTGCCTCAAAACATAACTAGCCTCATTTGGTCATAGGCATCTTAGGGATTGGAAAACAAAACCCTTCTTTTACAACTAACCGCCCTCTAGGAAATAAATAAGTTGCCTATTTCACTCAATCTTTTTAGCTTCTATCTTATCTTTTGGCAAACATCCATCCTTAAAAAATGCTATAATTTAAGTTATCCAAGATTCATTTTACTCAACACACATTACTTCATTTATGTAGAGAGCTTGTAGCATTTCCTATATTACCATTCGATTGTTTACAAATGCCTTGGCACTTGCCAACTTGGCCATTGCATCTGCTCAATCATTTTCTGCCCTAAGGATTCTTATTAGTTCATATTTAAACTCTTCCAGCAAGTTTCTCACCATGCAAGTATTTCATTAGCACTAACTTTTTAATATCATATTCCCTCTTACCTAGGCAATTACCAATTGAGAATTGCTCATTATTTTTATGGATTGAGTACCTACCTCTTTTTTTAGCCATAGGTTTGCTATCAATGCCTCATACTCTAGTTGATTATTGGTTACCATGAAGTCAAATTTTAATGAATACTCTAGCACCAAGTCACTAGGTCCTTCCAAAATTACCCTTGCTCCACTACCTTTTCCATTTAATGAACCATCAATGTATAAGGTCCACTCCTAGTCTTTTAACTTGGCTTCCTTAACTTTCATCATTTCAAGTAGAAACTTTGCCAACATCTATGCTTTTACAACTTTTCTCACCTCATACATGAGCCTATATTCAAAAAGCTCCACCACCCATGCCACAAGTCGATTGATGAGATTGTGTGGAATACCTATCTGATTAAGGTGTCTATTTGAATGACGACTTGATGGTTTTGGAAGTATAGTTTCAATTTCTTAGATGCCATTAACAGAGTAAAAGCTAATTTTTCTATCTTTTAATATCTTATTTCCATTCTATACAAAATTTGACTTTTGAAATAAATCAATCTTTATTCCTCTTTATTTTCTTGAATGAGAATTGAACTTATTACCTCTGCTGCTACTACTAGGTAAAAGTATAAGGTTTCATTAGGCTTTGGTCGAGAAACTATGAATGATGTGACAAAATACTCTTTTAATTCTTTGGAAGCTTTTTCACATTCGTCAATCCATTCAAAGCTTTTAGCATTTTGAAGTAATTTAAAGAAATGATCATTTGTCAACTAACTTGGACATGAAACAAGTGATGGTGGTGATTCTATTGTTCAATGCTTGAACTTTCTTTATGTTTGATGGGCTTTTCATATTGATGATTGCCTAGCACTTAGAAGGATTTACTTTTATCCCCTGCTTAATTAGTATTAAACCTAAAAACTTTCCTACTCTAACTCTAAATGCACACTTTTTGGGATTTAATCTTATTTGGCATTTCCTCAAGATGTTGAACATTTCTTCCAAGCTTGCCCAATGTTGACTTGTACTTTTCGACTTGATCACCATGTCATCAACATATGCTTCCATATTTCTTCCTATATGCTTTTCAAAGACTTTATTCATCATTCTCTAGTACGTTGCCCCTACATTCTTGAGATCAAATAACATTAATCTATAATAGTACATTCCTTGATCAATTATGAACATGATTTTCTCTTCATCCTCAAGATGCATTCCTAACTGATTATACCCTATAAATGCATCACTGGAGCTCAAGATTTCAAATCTTAAAGCATTATTGACCAGCTAATCGATGTTTGAAAGTGGATATGAATCTTTTGGACATGTTTTGTTGAGATTTATGAAGTTGACACACATTTTCCATTCTCAATTGGCTTTTTTGACAAGGACCATGTTTGCCAGCCATGTTATGTGTGAGAATTCTTTGATAAAGTTTGCATTTAGTAATTTTTCTTCTTCTTCCTTTATAACTTTTTTACACTCAGCACCATGGTTTATTTTCTTCTACTACCTAGGCTTCATATTAAGATAAAATGATAACTTGTGACATGTTATGCTTAGGTTGATCCCTGTCATATTTGTGGACAATTAAGCAAAAATTTTGATGTACTCCTTAAGTAACTTGATTGACTAAGCCTTATCATTCTCAAAGAGGTCTGCTTTGATCTATATTGCTTTCTCATCACTTTCACCTAAAATATGGATTTCTTCTAGATTTGACCCTCATTTAGGTTAACATGTATTGTCTTCCTTGACATACAACAAAGTCGAGTCTACTATTTGGCATTCATTACTAGGTAAATTTATGACCACTTCTTTTGTTTCACTTGTGTCTCTTTACTCTTTGTCAAGCTGGCCATTTAACATTTGTAGGCCACTTGTTGATGGGCTTGGACCTTTCCTATTCCCCTTATAGTAGGAAAATTTATCAACAAGTGCAGCATGGAAACTACAATTTAGGGATAGTCATTCAATAATGGCATTGTAGGCATTGTTTAGTGTGGTCACCACCAAGAAGTTCATGTTAAGGCTCTTTATCAATGCTAGGTGCCTAAGATTTTTCTCAGAGTAACCATTCCCTTAACTTGAACCTGTCTTCCTATAAAACCAATCAACAAACCTATATATGGTTTATACATGCTTTCTAGAATGTTAAGAGTGTTGGTAGCATGTAAATACATAATATTAGCAAAACTTCCCTGATTAACGAGTATCCGTTTGACTATGAGATTGTGAATCAGTGCTAAGATCACCATTGGGTTGTCATGCTCTCAATTGATATCATCAAAATCTTCTTTCAAGAGGCAAATAGACTCGTAGTGTTCTCTCTTCTTCTTTCCCTCAACAATCATTACAAACTGGAGATGCCTCTTCATGGCATTTTTTGAGGTCCGCACGTCATGGACAATGTGGTTGATTAGTATATTTAATAACTCATAATTCTTATACTATCCATGTGGTGGTACCTACTCATGCTCACGTCCTTGTCCCTAGTTTGAACACTTTCTGCCTAAGCCTGCTCTACTTGCCTCTAAGCGAGTCAACCTCTTCTACATTAAATGCTTTGATCGAGCCAAGAGCCCTGAGAAAGATGATGTTAGATGCTTTTCTAAGGGCAAGGAGAAGTGCCCTGATTGAATACTAGAGCTAATGTGATGCAATGTCACTTTTTTGTTGAGGTCTTTGATTTCCAGAGCCAAAATATTGAAACGAGTAAATTATTCTTTCAATGTCTCCATTGCCTATATTGGAAGTTAATCGAAGGGGTTATTTTTTAAGCATTCGATTAGTTGCAAAGTGTGTGGAAAACACTTTGGTCAATTGTCAAAAGCTATCCATCAATTGCCTAGGCAGCGCCATGAACCACTGTAGCTCAGCTTTATTTAAGGTGGTGGAGAAGGTGTGACATATGATGGCATTTTGGGCTCCAAACAACAACATAGATACCTTGAATGCTTCCAAATGCTCTTGTGGGTCTCTCATACTGTCATAGGAATCAATATGAGTTAGTAACTTGAAATAACTAGGCAGCGAAGCAGCCATCATTGCTGAGGAGAATGGGTGGCTATCCCCATGACAAGAAGAAAGATATTTGGAACTTTGGGTAAGGCCTATGATTAGATTTAATAGATTATATAATTCATTTGTTTGATTAGTGAGGTTTTATAGATGATGGCAAAAATCATTTATGTTTAGTGGAAGTGCATAAATGATTTATCGGGGTTGCCTATACAAATTATGGTTCTGAGGGGTTTGTGCTTGAAAATGATAATAGTTTTGTATTAGGTTAGTGATGGTGTTCATGAGGTTAGGAATCGTCGGTTTGGAGCTTGTTAGAGTTGGATGAGGGATTTGATGTGGTTGGTGGATTTACTATAGCTAAGGTAGCTTGTAAGGTGGATTGAGGTGAGTGTGAAGGAAGAAGGTAATTAGAACTTAACCTAAGATAGGGTTAATTTCATTGGGGACATGACTCAATGGGTGAAGAGGTGAGGGGGGAGAGTTGGTTGAGAACTTTACCTATAATTGGCAAACTTACTCAGCCAATGTATTGCACTCAAGCTCAGTAGTAAATTACAAGCTTCCTTTGCTTGCTCTTGGTAGTGCCTGTCTTGTGCCCTTTTGTAAAGATGACATTCCTTCAAAGATGATGGAACACGAGCAAAGTGGGAGAGAAAATGTCATGACATTGGGGGTGGCTGGGAAAGCCATAGATGATGCCAAATAAAACTCTTCAACTTGAACAAATTGATAAAAAATGCAGTGATTGAATGACTTGGATAAGGAACGAAGTCAATAGTGCATGATAGAAGTGATCCACCAAGCATACTCTGGTGCTTAAGTTAGTTCCAAAAGTGGGGTTTCAATATGATTAGTGAGAAGTCCATGGGAGAGGTACTTGGGGCTTATATAATTGTCAATCACGCCATTTGTTATACTTCTGAACCAATAAGAAGCTTCCATATGTTCATGATGTATAGTTGGCATAGACAAGATGCTCACCTTGCAGTTAATGGCATAGTCATGCCTTTCATGCATGCTCTTGAATTTACCAACTTTCATGAGGCTATTGAGGGGTTATCTTGCCCATTGTGAGCCTACTAGCTAAGTTATGTTCTAAGTCGATCGACCAGGGGCCCTTGTTACTCAACTATGGCTCCATAAAGCCTTGCGTTAATGCTCCCATGCAATTTGTTTCCTTGCGAGGACTTGGATTTTGTTTATGATGTTATGGGCCGGTCATTTGACTGGGAACTTGCTTTAGATGGCTTGTTTTTAATAGATTTTGGTTGCTTGACCACTTTATAGGACTGATTGATCAACCACAACCCAAGTGAGTATTTTAGGCTATGTCAAATTTAAAACTTGTTTTTTTGGATTAAATTAGCTTTAAAGTTTTTGGTTTTAATTTAGTTAATAGCCTATCTTAATTCAAATCACCAACTTGTTATTTCATATATAATTTTGTTTATAACTTAATATATAAAGTGTGTAACATTACATCAATTTCAAAAGTTAAGAGATATAATTAATTTAAATAGAAACTATAAAGTAATAATGAAATCCAAAAGAAAGTTAAAGGGTCAAATGTCTGAAACTTAATGATGGAAGATGGGAGAAAAGGTCAAAAGTTAAAGGGCTAATCCTTGATGAAAGAAGATGGGAGAAAATTGAGAGATACTTCCAACAGAGGATGATGGAATCCACGTAAAAAATGGAAAATGCGTGAAAAGTTTGAATGAAGAGGGAGAAACTGCGAGCAATTAATGGGACAGATAATAGGTCCAATTGTATTTAAATACAATTACATGTGTTAATTTATAATTGCTTTATGTAATTCATGAGAGGTTAATTATCATGTGATTCATGTATGTAACAGATCCAAGAATATTATATATATATGTTATTATATATATATATGGTGTATGTTAAATTTAGGAGACCTAATTTTTTTTATGATTAAATTACATTGTTGTTTTTTATAATTTATGATGGCTTTATCAAGAGTTCATAGTTATGTCTTAAAATCTAACTTAGATATGTACTTATAGGTATATACAAGAGGGTTTTGATAGAGAAGGAGGGTTAGATCTTAAGTTATTCAGGCATAAAGAATTTTAAGGGTCCATGTCCTTAGTGGCTAGTACTCAGATTGAAATGCAACTTTATCTAAATTGCTAGACTTTAAGTATGATATGATCAATGAACAAATTCAAGATTTAGTGCTTGTCTCTAATTGAATGATATATATTTTATATAGGCTTGGGGTTAATTATATAAAATTTATACTAACACTACAAAATTTTTGGGTTTTACCAGCGTTTGTGGCAAACGATGGCACAAAAATTATTTTTTAAATTCCCAGCGTTAAGTTGACAGCATTTATATAAATGCTGGGTAAAATTAAAGTTTACCAGCGT
>JANHAO010016096.1:0-14544 GCA_026873985.1 Saraca asoca | reverse complement strand
TATTTGTAAATATTAAAAAATATTATACTTATTTGTAAATATATATTATAATTATTATTTTTTCATATAAAAATAAGTACTCATAGTATTAAATAACATGACATAATAAATAATAAGCTGAAAATCGAACTTGACACGCATGTTAAAATAGGAAATGCGTGTCTCAATTTTTTGAAATTACAGGTGCAACCCGGGAATCAAACTTGACACGCGTATTAAAATAGGGATCGGATGTCTGAACTTTTTGAAATTATAGACACAACCCTAACATATTTCCTATCAATATCGATAAGTGTCGATGTAAAAAACGGCACCGATACACAAATACAATTGCTATATGAAGTGTTAGTACATCGTAATTGAGGAATGTTGCAAGGTAGTGGACCCACCTCCTCTCTTACCATTACAAGCTTACCACCAAATCTAATTTGCAAATTACAATTATGGAACCCATGGGAGTCCAAAGATAAGATTACTATTTGCAATTTGATCTAAAAGATGAATATATATTTCTCAAACATAACATGCACAAAATTGTAAATTTAACCCAATTTGAATACTATTGACAATCTGCTACAATTTGGATATCATGTTGCACCAGATCAAGCTACTAATTAAGGATTGGATAGGACTACAATAACCCCTTCAAAATGGTACTATCTGTAACTTAACATTCATACCCTCCATCTTGAAATCCCACCAAAAATAATGATGGCCAAAATAAAAGACTTCAACTGCATTCTATCGATAAAACCATTTTAAAGGTAATGAACCTTGAGGATTCAAAAATTAACCATAATCTTACACAAGTTATACATTAACAAATCATGTTTAGAAGTTTTAAAATGAAGAAAAAATTACTACAATCTGCACTATCACACTAAACAAACTTCGGTTCACAAGATTCAATCCACCTAATGTATTGTTAGGAAACATATGTACTAACAACATTGCAGAATTCTGCTATCCACAAATATCTTAACCATTATCACAAAAAGCTATGATATATACAAATATAGTGGAATATATAGTGAACAACTTTATCACTAAATTCTCCATATGAAAACTAGGTTGGGGAAGAACCAAGCTTTCAGACTATACATTATCCAAAGCTACTGGATGCTATACATACTGTACAATAGGATTTCCTTAACACTCAAGCTAAGAACAGAACGAAACTCACTCTATATACACAAGAATTTGCCTGAAAACCAAGTTTCTTGTTGAGATATAAGTGCCTTTCTACCATTTAATTATCCTTAAGCTTATATACATTCTCAATGTAATCTTCTGTGTCCCACAGGAATGATCCAAAAGCAACAGCTTCTAAGACTAGCCTCTTAAGAGTCGAAAATGAGGTCAAAACGACATCATCGTTCTCAGCTAAACTAGATTCCTCATTGCCAAAAAGTGAATAACTGTAACTCTCCACCAAATTCACAGCCTCCTTAGATCTCAGTTTGGCACATCTCTGCAATGAACCGGGCTGCAAACCCATCAGGTAGCATTTCAAATCATCTGTTTCTTCTTCCTGCTTTAGTAACCCTTGATCCATGGATTGTGTGTTATTCATGCGGCCAAAGATCATGTCTTTGAATCGAGAAGGACACATGTTCTGCATCGACAGGGGAGTCCTATGCCCAAAATGAAGATTGGGGTTAGCCAATGACAAACTCCGTTCTAGGTTGTACCTTAAGGAAACTGACTTCAGAAAGTATCCATATAATATGGAGGCAACATAAATTCGGGCCAGCAAGAATTGCCTAATCTTAGTTGTTGCCCAACTCTCTGTCACACTAGAATTTGCTCTCAAGCCGGTTACAGCAGCTACATGTTCCTTTATCATATCCAAAACCTCCAAGGTGTAGATTGATTCTAGCTCCCAGTCCTTAGAAGGCAATATCTCTAGCCTGCCATTATAGATACATCTAGAAAGTTTTGGAACCAGTGGGACCCTGATCTCAGAAAACTTGTAGAATATCAGCAAATACATGATATCTTCTACAGTAGTTTGACATTGATGCTCTTTTACTTGTGCAATCCTCCTGGAATTTGGGAAATTCTAGGTCAAAAATTGGTGCCATGAATATCAACAATCAAATAATATTATGAATTATGCAACTATGTAGGCAGTCAGAAGAAAACTTAAATGTTGTACTTGTGCCCCAGGTTATTTAATCATCCAGAAACTCTATGGTTTACACTCCTATGAAAATAAAACCAAATTCAAGTAACTCACAGATGTCCCTTACTGGAGGATTTGGGCTAAAGAAAGGGAACATGTAGCCCATATTCAGAGGCAGCTAAGTAAATCATCTCAAATATAAATTGTTGTCAAACCTTTTAAGAACTTGCAGCTCTAATATTGACAGTTGTGAGCAATTTGGGTATGATGTTTTACTTTTAAGTCATACCATCCTTCTAAGAAGCTCTTCAATTGTTTGCAGACAGGGAAAGACACCAAATAACTGTTATCAGACGGAATGATTATTTAAATATAATTCTGAAGATTTCAGCCCCTGTACATAATGCCAATTGCCGAGATTGCCCACAGACCTTTTTTCCTTTTAGCCATAGATTGCCCACAGTTTTGAGTTGAGACAAATAGAAATAGCTGGAATGGAGAAGCGACAAACTTATTCTGGACCACATGTTTGTGGATTACTATATTTTAATCACCAATAACATAACCTGAGCTTCTCAGCAACCTGAGTCTCACATGGCACGAGATAGGGAAACCCCGTATTTCACGTTGCACAAGATAGGTAAAATAGTTTCCCACTCAAAGTGAAGGAATGCCAAAACAGTCAATCTAAATCAATGAAAGATAAATTAGCTAAAACCAGGGATGTTGATTAAGAAATTCAAAGATTTGGTTAGAGAAACTCGATTTGTCAAGTTGCCAGCATCATAATTACTAGGTTTAAACAGCAGGCAACAGACTCAGATCCCCTGCAAACTAAATAATCAAATGCTAATTGGGGCAATGTAGCGTGGCCATTCCACAAATTTACTTGGTGAGGTATTCTGTCTAAGAAGAAATAATTATTGAAGACAAGTTCTTTTAAATTTCTATAAAGAAGAGTTAAAGATTTATTATTAATGCTAACAGTCAACTAAAACAGCTTTAATGAATTTAATTCAAATGTGTTTAATACTATGTTACACAAAGATCTATAGGGAGTCTTTAAATATCATTGAATCAATCATTTTATGAACCCCATAGGCCACAAGTTATTTGCCACAAATTGACCACCCAAGTTGTTTGAAGAAATAAGACCATTAGAATTGAATTAATACAGTCAAAATCTTTACAGAAAGCATAAAGGGTGGCTTTTCCAAAAACAACTTAGCAATAGGACTTCTTTGATATACATCTACTGGAGAAAAAATAAAATCACATGTTGAGAAGGATATAGATTACAAAAGTAAATATGCACACATATGAAAATTAATTAATAAGTTAAAAAAGTTCCCATGACAAACAATAAACAAATGGCACATGAATAGAAAAATCAAAACAATTAGTTACCAAGAATCGGATTTTGAAAACCAGAGAAAAAACAGAGTTGATAAAAGGGTTTTGAGAATCAACCAACAAACCTATGAAGCAAGGCCTCATCAGAATCGGAGCTGAGCACCATGCGAGCCACCGCCGCATCCCGATCATCAGACAAAAGCCTCAGTTCTTCAGCCACAGCAACATGGAATAACTGAGGGTGGTTCTGCAAAACACCGCTCAGAAATTTCCCCACCTGTGATTTTGGCTCCAGAGGTGAGTTCAGGCTACTGAACTCGCAGGGACTTGCGCCAGCGCCGGCTTTAACCTTAACAGGTCTGTGCCTAATGCGAGAAAAGCCATTATTCAGAGGCTTTCTGAGTGAATTCTTGAAGAATCTCAAGGTGGGTATGGAAGAAAAACTATGGGCGAAGTGAGGCTTGAGTGACGAGAGTGAAGAGAGAGTGAGAATTCTATGGTGGTGAACACAGTTTTCCATCAACAAACAGGGGGAGCCTCAAGGAAGGAAATTTGAAGTGAGAGAATATGGGTTTGGCAAAGATGAGATATACAATTATCTCTGATAACGGATAAGGGTTATAGACTTTTGAGAGGAAGAAAGGTCAGATATTTTGTGCGTGAAATGATGATAAGTGCCTACTCATATAGTACATTATATATATATATATATTTATATTACAAAGATATTATTAGCTAGTACAGTTTTATTTATGAATCTTAATCTTAATTTAATATAATTAAGAACGAGCAAAGAAAAACTCTAGGACGAATAATAATTTGTTTGAAGAATCACTCCATACTATTTGTGTTTGAAATTAACGCTGGTGAAGTTATATAATGATTAAAATATTTTAATAATTAATTAGATATAATAAATTTGATTAAACAATAAATTATTTTAAATATTTTTTAATTTAGATTATAAAAAAATATTTATATTATTTTTATGTTTTCTTCTTTTTTTTAATTATTCTTATTCTAATAATAATAATAAAATCTTCTTTTTATTATTTTTTTATTATCTTTTTCAATAATTGAATGATAAAAAGTGATTTTTATACATATTATTCAAATAAGAATAGATTATGATCCTGTCTGACAATCAACTGATTGTATTAACTGTTAGTTAATTATATTAGTTGATTTGAATAGTCAATTATTTAATAAAATCAATCGTTTATTATTAGTTGTTTATATATAAAATAACATATAAATATATAGATATATTTTATAATTTATGTGAGTATTTTTTACGTTAATCATATTTCAGATTTTAAAATATTATTTATTATATTTTTTGCTTGAAAAATATCATTGTAATTTATGATTTCTAGATTTTTTGTAAGAAATAAATAATTATAATATATTATTTATTAAATTTTTTTAAGAAATAAATAATTATAATTTGTTATAAATTTTTATTAATAAATAGATAATTTTAGATAAAAATAAGTTTATTATTATTACTAATTATTATTATTATCATCATCATCATCATTGTTTATGTTATTATTTCTTTTAAGTTAATGATAGGAGGAAAGGAAGGAAGATCAAATAATATATTTAACGCATATAAATCAATTAGGAAATGATTTATCATAAAAACATATTTTATGTATATTTCTTATAAGATTTTTTTTGTGTATTAAGGATAACG
Source organism: Saraca asoca (assembly GCA_026873985.1). Lineage (NCBI taxonomy): Eukaryota > Viridiplantae > Streptophyta > Magnoliopsida > Fabales > Fabaceae > Saraca > Saraca asoca. Next base: position 9,367 of record JANHAO010016096.1, on the reverse strand, counting down.
GTATTAAAAATTGAATTGATAAGAGAATAATGATATCTTTTTGCATCTTAAATATCAAATAGCTAATTAAAAAAGTTAACTTAGATTTTTGCAACTTATTAAGGGTTAAAAAAGCTTGCTCAAATAACTACCAAATGCTTAAAATAATTTATTAACTTATCCAAATAGCTAAAACTACTCAAATAAACTAAAAACTAATAAAAAAAATTGTTTACCAAACACCCTCTATGTATAATCAATTATCAAAAGATGTTACTAAATATAAATATATTATATATAATTAGTTATTTAAAAATTAATTATTAATAATTAAATTATATTTATAATTAATTATTTTATCACTATATAAAAGGAGCCCTGAATTTAGTGAGGTTTAAAATCAATCCAAATAATTCTCCATTTATATTAATATTTCATCTTATTATGATCTGTAACATCTCACATATTTTGGAGTGTATGCTCTTTGAGTAAACAAAGTCAAAATGAGCACAAATTTTTTAGGTTTGTAGCTCTTTTTGTCTAGTATATAAAATGCCTAAACATTGATATCCTTGAAGGTCTCAAACTAGCTCAAATTTCATTCTAAATTTTCCTAATCTTAGAATTTTTCTTAGGTGCCTAAATTACTCTTAGTAGTTTTGTTATTCCATTTTGCATCCTAAAATTGTTTTAAGTTTTTTTGCAACTTACTTACTCATTTTAAGTCTGTGGAACAAAGTAAATCTTATCGCACACGGTTATTCGATTTAATACATTTTAGTCATTTGATAATTAAAATTCTATTGGAGGACCTATATGAAGGGGTGTTACAGTGACAAGGAACTTTATTTATGTCTATGCATATAATATTATTGCATTTATATAAAAATGATGGTTTAACTTAACAAGATTTTAAAAATGTTGATTAAAATGTATTTTTTGTCATCTAACTTCTACTTAAGTATCAATTTTGCCCACTAATTTTTATTGGACTCAATTTTGCCTTTTAACTTTAAAAAACAAAATAATGTTGGGCTTTTGTAATCCATTAGAATGATGGAAAAATATGACTTGGCAATATTTGGCCCTAATGTAAATCTAATATAGCAAATGGCTTTTGTTTTTTAACTTTCAAAAACGGAATAATGTTGGGCTTTTGTTAATCCATTACAATGACGGAAAAATATGATTTGGCAATATTTGGCCCTAATGTAAAGCTAATATAGCAAATGTCTTTTGCTCCATTAAGATCCTGTTGTTATTAAATAAAACTATTATGTTTAAAATCATTAAAACTATTGGAATACATATTCCGTATTCATAACATTATTTCTATACATCACAAAAATTTTATGTATCCCTACAAGGCAAGTGCTCCCCAATACATAATCCTATGGAAGTACCATTCTTATTTGATGTTTATTTGAATTTTTTTGTCATTCTAATGGACCATGTTGACAAAAGTCCAACATTGCTTTATTTTTTAAAGTCAGAGAACAAAATTGAATTAAATAAAAGTCGAGGGATAAAATTGAAAGCTCAGTGAAAGTTAGAGGGTAAAAAGTACATTTTGATGAAAAAATATTTTTTTATTGTATTTGATTAGTAGGGTTAGTAGTCCAACTCACTAGAATTCTTGAGACTCACTCTTCACTCTTACTATTAAAACTTCTAATCATTTTACTACTTTAGAGCACTATCCCTGAGGAACACCTACTTATTAATCTTTTCTTTTGATAGGTCCCTTTGATATCAATGATTTTAGTTTTGGTGATATGAATATTATTGAATTTATATATATGTTTTGAGCTGATGTAGTTATTTTGTTTGCTTGTGGACATATGCTTTGTGATAAAATATGATGATGATTTGTAAATTGTTGGAAAAATCCCTTTTATTTAAAGAAATAGTATTTTGGTAGGGTAGCTAGGATAGTGTGATGGGCTTAATGAGTAGCTAGTTCAAGCTTAAGAGGTCTTAAACTAGACCAATTGACTACCTTGAAGGAGTTGGTCGATTGGCTTAGGTGATTGAGCAGTCACTAAAGATTCGATGATCAGTTTATGTTTGACAATATTTCATCTAAGAAACCCCAGAACACTAAACACAATCTAAAAATGGCCAGAGAATGTTCAAGAGTGAGAGGTGACCAAGGAGTATGTTGTCGCAATTCTTGGTTTGAGATTCAGAATCTAAGGTAAATTTATTAACCTAAGGTTAAATTTACCTTATTTGTTTCTCAAATTATTTTCAATGTTTTGTTGCTAGGTCTTTGAATTTGGGTTGAATAGGAATCTATTTGCAAGCAAGAGTTTATCTAAGTTCATTTTGGGAAGAGCACTCATCTTCGAAGGTGAGTGAAGATTTCTGTCTCTAACCTGAGCCTTTTGAATAATAGTATACATTCTAATATGTTTTCAAATAGTCCAAAAATGTATTTTTGCGTGTAAATTGTTGAATAGCTTTTAGGACAACTAAGTTAAATATGATGTATGTTCTATGTGTGGATGTATGGGATATATAGGAATGATATGTACTATTGACTATGAACCATTGAACAATAATAAGGTTGAAATTTGTACATGATTTATGATGTTATTGTATGCTTGGATGTTTGGGATTGTTAAACTGAAAGTGATGTATGTTGTACTATAGACCATAGGAAAATATCAAAACAAATGCATGTTATGATGTTGAATAGAACCTATATACTAGAAATGCAAATTAGATTATAGTTGTCACATCCCAAAAGTGGGAACGTGATTAGCATGAATGATTTAGTAGTGACCCGTGCATATGTGAACATTTATCCTTTTGTAGAACATTTATAATTTGATAATCATGAAAACAATGCCAAAAATATGCCTAGGCACATACATTCAAATATATGAAATGCAAACGTTAACAAAACCATTTTCATGTTATAAATCATAAAACATTCAAAGCCTATCTAGCTAAGTAAACACAATCACTAAGGAAATAATGAAGAAAGCCATATACCTAATAACACAAAAACATATATGGAGGAGTCCACACTAATGAAGCAATTCTTCAAGTCTATCCACCAAAAATGATAATTGAATGGGATGACTACAATCCAAGTACTCAGTGAGTGGAAATCTCCACCCTAACTTTGGGTGGAAAATGGTTTAGTCATAAGAACATGTATATCATATACCATATTTACACACACACACACACACATATGTAGATATATATATATATATATATTCATACAAATGCAATGTCATAATAAATCATTTGTAAATCATAACAATTATTAGACAAGGTGTTATAATAATAAATCATATGTAGTGGCTACCCATGGTAGCTGACAGAGGAACTTTTAGGTCATTCACTCATATTATAAATTTTCAGTCAGTATATTCTACAGGCCTTGCAAGATAGATTAGTCACAAAATATACACTGATACTATGTAAGTTAAGGGGAAAATGATAATGGTTTTGGTCCTAAACCACTTTATTGAATGTACTCTTTGTATTCTATATAATTGCCCCTCTTACACCCACTATTTACATATGTCAATAGCTACTATGGCTTCACATTGATGAATAAATATTTTTGTTTCGCCTTTCTAGAGCATATAGGTTTTCCCTTCTTACTTTGTTCTAGCTACACACATAAATATCTCTTTCATCAAACAATTTAATCCTCAAATTTCCTAAAGGAAACTATCATTCCATCCTTGCTAAATTCTTCCTTCCTAAATATTCTAAGATCTTATAATTACACATCCCTACTAAAAGATTGATACTTAACATAATTTATTTGTTTAATAATTATATAATTTAAACCAAGTAAATGTAATTAATTAATTAATTTAGGTAAATTGCATGATTTATGAAAATTTAAGTAAAGCCACATTCACTCATTTATTTGTCTATTCTAAGTCCCAAACTTATGATGAGTCAATGTTAAGCTTCTCAGGCATACTTTCAAACAAACACATAAGTCAAGTAATCACATAGCATATAGCTTACAATTCAAATATAATTTATAAATATTTAACATTTGTTATTTCTTATATTTTTATCATATTCTAAATCCTACTCATATCCATAACCCTTTCGATGTATCTTCCTTCCACATCACATAGCTTGAATTCCTTTTTCATGCTTATGTCATAATCATGCTTTATTTATATAGTAGGACATGGAAAATGTTGGAAATTTTGAAAATATACCTATAAAGTTTTATAGGAAAAGGAAGCTAGTGAAAGTTGAAACTCCCACTTACCAAGGGAGAGAATCTTCTTGGAAATTCCTAAATCATTGGATTGATTAATAAAAGGGCCTGAATTGTTGTTAATGTGGAATCTCACAGAACAAATGAAATTTATAGATTAAAACTTATGATTTGGAAAGAGGAAGACAAGTTTAACTAGATTTAGCCTTTAGTTCAATTAATTTACTTTTACTTTCGCAGATCTAAACAAGAGATGCAAAGAAACCTTTCTCAATAGGGTTTCAGCCTTCAAAAAGTTCTAGATGTATTAGGATTGTGATTCTTTGAAATCTATGAATTTAAGATTTTGTCTAACTTAACACTAGCTGATTGACTGACTGGACTAATTCAGTACGCTTGTTGACCATTTAGCCCTTATGTTGACCCACCTAACCCATTTTTTAGCTTGGTTAAGTTAAACTTATTGGGATGTTACCATAATAAAATTGTATATGGTATAAATAGAGATGATTATAGGTTAGCTTATGTGTTATGATGGTTGTGATTGTGTAACTAACCTGATTAAGGATTCAAAATAGTTAGGTATACCTAGAAAAGACTTATGCTATGAATAGTGGAAGGATAATATATATGAGAGATTTATGAGTCTATACTATGTTTTCACGTTATGATGTTGGGGATACATAATTTTTTCATGATATGGTGTTAGGGTTATACAACCTTGGCATTCTCCTTTGAAAGAGTTAGTGTGTGATTAGTGACGGACGCAGGATTTACTACAAGTGGGGGTTGGGCCGGTTCTCCAAAATAAAAAAATTTATAATTTGGCTCCTAAAGTTTCCACTGCCTTTAGGGCCCATTTTTAAAGAATCTTTTCAATTTAGTCCCTACCAAATTTTCAATTTAGTCCTTCTGTCACATTTTTTTTAGGCTATTACAATATATATTTTAAAAAAAATTCAATGGGGGCTTGAGCCCCGACTGGGCCCCACGTGGGTCTGCCCCTGTGTGTGATTATGTATGTATGCATATAACCTATGAACACATATGTGTGTGATAGAATCTACCATAATTAATTTACTAAATCCCCTAAATTTATAGTGTTGGTGAGTTCAAATTGAACCCTAGAAATTGATTAATTAATTTATGGTCTTAATCTATTAAATGCAATAAACTTAAATGAAAAGGGGGGTTTGGTATTTAAGTTAGAAATGTTAAATAAAAATAGAATTTAAATTATAAAGAATACTTTTGTTTAGAAAACTTCAATTTAAAAGAGATTCGTATATTTAATTCACATAATGATCATTGGCAACTAAATATTATTTCTTTTTCGATTACTTAACTAAGAATTACCTAGATGCTAGAATAACCATTTTCTTTCTTTCTTAAATTCATTAATTCAAACCCATCACCTAAATTAAATTTTTATTTTTCATTAATTTGATATTAAGAAGTCCTAATCAAATTAACAATGTTATTATGAATAGGAAGAGGCTAAGGCTGAATAACAATTTTTTACCAATGTAAATCATTTAATTCATCCTATTTACCCTTATGTATTGAATAAAAACTGGAATCATAATCATTTGCATAATTGTTACTTATACTGAACTCTCATAACAATTATGGATTATAAAATTTAGTTAGTATATAATCATAATAGACAATAAATTAATGGACTCTATTAGAAAATGATATTATGCAATCATAAATCAAATAATATAAAAAAATAGATAATTGAATTAAGAATAATTCAAAAGAGATCCAATCTTACACTCATACTACATTAAAGTGAAATTTCCTTGAAATGAAAAAGTAGTTTAGCAACTCATTGCAAATAAAATAAAAATAAAGGAAGAAGAAAAGATCTAAGAGAGACTATATATTTTCTACCTTAAAAGGACTCCTATTTGTTAGCCTTACTAGGGAAATTGTTAACCTAGCCAATATGATTGCTTTGCTATTGTAATTTCCTAGTTTTGATTTTGAAAACAATTTTGAATTTGATAATATGTTTTAGTGTTTGTTATTTGTTTTGCAGGATCAAAGTATATGAGATTTAAGAGATATACAAATAGTTTTAGCAATTATTTTATTTTTACTAAGATCTTTTGTAAGTGAATTCAAATCAAATTTGATTCAAGCAAATTTCTTATAACTAATACATTGAGGTAGAAATAAATCACTTGAAATGAGCTAAAATCAAATAACTTTCAAACAAAGTTTTAAAATGATTTTTCATAAGTGCAAATTTTATAAAAACCATTTTACAATGTGTGAATTGATTCATGGTAAAGATCTTGTGAAAATATATTTGAATCGATTTAGCAATTAATTCATAAAGAAAAGTTTTGAAAAATATTTTTTTACCAAAGGTTAGGAATCTTTCCTGAATCGATTAGATAATCGATTCAAAACTTGTTTGTATAATACTATGATTCGATTCATGTATCAATTTAGTTATGAACATTCTTTATGACATTCATAGACAAATCGATTCACCAATTGATTCATTAGTTGGTAACCGCTACGAATCAGTTCATAGACTTAAAGTTAGTTATTTTTCAAAAGTCGATTACAACAACTATAAATACCCTTAACCTTACTTAATCAGTTTCATAACTATTACATTTCTTCAAGTGCAAAAAATAGAAAGCTATTAAAGCTTTATCAGATTTATTACTACCTTAATATATCTCATCAATTCAAAGGATCTTTAATCAAGTTTGTGAATAATTCACATTAGATATTTGAGATATTCATCTCATATTATGTTATTGTATTTTCTTACTCTACTTCTTGATTTCATTTCAAATTTTTAGGTTGATAGGAATCTGGTTGTCTTTCTTTTAAGATTTCTAGATTAATAGAAATCGAAAATATAAAAGAAGAGGTCTAGGTTGATAAAAATTGGAGACATAAAGGAAGAAGTTAATCTTTCCTTTGTATTTTCTTTAATGTGAGATTGATCATAGCTAGTTAAAGATTGTAAAATTTTTTTGGAATATCTTTAAGTTATGAGGTTGATCATAGTTTGTATGAGATAAAGGAATTGTTGTATTTAGGTAGACAAGAGCCCAGTTAAATCTTATGTATGAACTGACTGTTCAGGAGCCCGATTAATTCTTATGATTTTTAATAAAAATGATCATTCAGTTGAGGATTGATCTAGTGGATGTAGACTTAAACTAAGATTTCAGTTTAAGTTAAATCACTTTAAAAATTGGTGTTCTTGATTATTCTTTCTGCACTTTCCATTATGCTATTCTGCTATATTACTGATTTCATTGTATTTCTAAATTTACTGCAATTTTGTTTAATTGCTGAACTAGTTTAAATTGATCAATCTGTAATTGAATTCTTAATTACATCATTGACTCCAATATTATTTTGATTATCAAATATAGTCTTCTTAAAAAGTCTTGTAAAACAAGAACCCAATTTCAAAGTCAAAAGAGTATATATATTTTACATTTATAAAAAGGGCAAGATCATATATTTTTGGGACTTATACTATTTATATAAAAAATAAAGGAGATTAAATCTTCTTGATTCTGAAGTAATCCCTAAGTAATCCTAATTCAGCTAGAATTCTAATTGCTGTGGTTTCCTTTTTTGGCTACTGATTTTGATTAGATAAGGGCAAAATTAGATTTTGTTCTCTGTTAGAAATTTGTAACCCTACTCCTCAACATTCTAATAAACTAGGCCTTGCTTAAATAAAGGTTTCTATCTTAAGTTATAAGCTAAAAATCAAAACTGGTTTAAAGCAATCCAACTCGTTCTGTAACTTAGCTCTATAACCTTTTTTTCTCATTCAAAATGATGTATTTTCAATTTGAGCCCTTCATGAAAGTTGAAGATATGAATCTTTGCTTTCCCATGGACTTTGGTTTGTATTGATTGAGAGTCTGTAGCCCTAGATATAATAAAAATCCTGTGACTGGTTTAAACTTTAGTAAGGTTAGCACTCTACTTTAACTTCTAGGTTAATTTTGTACCACTAAACGTCCAAATTGGGCTTGGAACTATTTGTAAAAATTGTAAGCCTTTGTCTTAGCTTTTTAATGATATAATAATCATTCCAAACTGAGTCTAGAACTCTTGATACAGTCAAAAGTCAGAAAAAATGTCATATCACCTATCTTAATCCAAATTAATTCTTTCATAGTTTCAATTTAACCATGTTATAAAACATAACATAAATAGCTCTATTTTACATGTAAACTTAATAAAAGGCTAAATATAGAAGAAATAAAATATATAAATATTGCACTCATTATATATATACACACATGCACGTGTATATAATATGCTATGAATGATTTTGTATGGAATGCTATAAGCAAGTATGCGCTTGACATGCTATAAATAAGTATATGATATACTTGGACAAGTTATGTATGCTCAAGCATGAGTTAATTACACAAGTATGCTTAATTAAGATAAGTAAGTATAATATGAACATGATGGATATGTGTTAGTCTATGATCATATATATGTAATGGATATGCATGATGTTGATGAGACTATCCTATGTATGTTATGAATATCAACTTAGGAATATTATTTATATATTATATGTATGACCAAAGGATATTTCTGATGTAAAATTTGTTTTATTCTGCAAGCGCACAACGTAGCTGTAGTAGAGACCGGTGAATACAGGTCGAGTCCTATAGGGATCTTTATTATCAATTATCAGATGTTTGTAATGTAAGATGCCTAAATCAAATAAGAATAGCAAAAAGAATAGAAAGGTCTAAAGTAAAAGCAGCAGGCAAATAATAAGCAAAGTATAATAATAAAAGCTTAAGATTGGGGTTTCACCACAGTTATGTTCTTTAATAATTAATTGAGTTATTTTCTATTATGATTACTTATTTAATTGAGGATGGTTTTGCCTAAATTAATTAATAGCCTCTTTCAAGATCTAATAATAGTATTTAAATTAACCTAATTGCTTACTTTCGTGGTGTAGATTAATTTAAACCATTTAAGATCTATGCAAATCAAATCAAATCCTAAAGAAATCTAATATACTTTCATGATTAAATTTTTTTTATTCAACTATTAGATTTTCAGTGATAATTTTCTCCTTTCGGTACTTCAACTATCTACCTAAGACATGATAAAATATTGGCCAAATACTTTATCAAGAACATTGCAGGCATAATA
>JANHAO010016095.1:0-14557 GCA_026873985.1 Saraca asoca | reverse complement strand
GGTTCACGTGATATGATACGCTTCTTGTGATCTCCAACAACCAACCGAAAATCAAAGTGTTGAGCGTCTGGTATGTACTTCAAAATTTCAATCCTTGGGATATATAAGACGAGTTTTCAACCCTCTCAGAGTAGCAATTTCTTGCAAAATGACTTGTACATTCTCATCCCACCTCTTATCATCAAGATTTACATCAATGCTTAAATAACTCAAGTGAGTCAATTTGGATATCACTCCATGAGGAATAAGCCGACCAATACTTTGATCGTATCCATAGAAGCAAAGGGCTAAACTTTGCAGATTGGTCAACTCTTGAATCTCTCTTGGCAGATGTGTAATTTGAGTCTCTTCAAGATCAAGGTTCTCAAGAGCCTTGAGCCATTTAATTCTGGTTGGAAGTTCCACAAGTAACTCGCAGCCTCTTAAATACAGTTCTTTTAGCCTCCGCAAATAGAAAAAGGAATCCGGTATGTCACTTATACTAGTATGCCATAAATCCAGGACGCTGAGTCCTTTGTTTCCTTAAAGTAGTGAATTTTTTTTATTCTCTGGCCTTTTCTATTATACTGGCAGACAAGAAATTTTCTGCCTTTCTCCTGATTAAGAAGCTTCTAAGAAGATAAAATAAATAAATAATAAAAGTTACTATCCATTATGTATCATCTAAAAAGATTTCTTTTTTCTAAAGATTATCTTTCCATCATTTGGAAGACCCCAGTAGCCCAGTACGCTGGAGTCCCCATTTGGATATTACCTTCTGAAGGAATCTTTGAACACTACATAAAATAAAACTTATCATTAGCCTAAAATTTCCAGTCATATCTCAAAAACTCATTCCAAAGGATTTAATGTAAAAAGAGACATATGATTGATGAACCTTATAGGATAAACTAATATCACAAATTTTCAAGTCTCCATGGGAAGTCAGTGAGATGTTCTCTAGCCTCAAGTCTCCGTGGATGATTCCCTGTGAAATAAGGAAATAGACACATGGATCAACAAAATAAAACTATAGTATTGAGTTAGTTCTCAATCAATATTTCATGTACCTTAAAACTATAGTATTGAGTTAGTTCTCAATCAATATTTCATGTACCTTAAAACGGATATAGCGGACTCCTGCAACTAGTTGTTGAAATATCTTTCTAGCCTTGAATAAGTATATGAAAATAAAATTAAGTGACAAACAAAGAGTCACGCTGTAAAAAATAAATCTATACTTACTCATTTACCATTTTTCCTTGAACTTAATAGCACAAATTTATTACTTTCATCACTTAATGTTCTTTTATATTGCATGTTGATTTATCTTTCTAAGGTTTTATTTTTCACTAATGTAAAAGGTATCATAGCTAAACTCAACTATTCGAATGAGCCAACCTTGATTTGTCTCACATATATAGGCCTTAATGAAAGGAAGGGAAAATTTTAGTCATTAAGATAGTTTTGTTTTGACGAAAATAATCTTAATAGATAATTTTATGGAGAGCTTAGTTTCTTAAAAGGTTGAGTGTTTTCTTTGTTGGATTTTTTTTTTCAAGTCTCAAAACAAATGAGTCCAATAAAAAATACAAATCTCAATATAAAAAAAGTAATTAAATAGTAAAAACATTTGACCTCCTGAGAGGTGAAGCTTCTCATAAAATTACTTGTTGTGGGTATTTTTGGAGCAATGTAAAATGGGCTGGCAAAAGCTCAACAGGAGATGAGTCCAACCAGAAAAGGCCTAGATCATCTAAAAATTGAGGTCGCTTAGCAGAAGTACCAAATCACCAGCCGCAACTCAGGACACAAGACAAGGCCAAGGCGATTACCCTAACTCATTAAGGATAGGCTCCAGCTCACTAATCAAAGCATGCCACCCCAGCCATCCTCCAGAAGACTCATCTTAGTTGAACCAAGGAACAAAACTAACTTGCATAACCAGCAGGTTGCCCAGCACGAGCTCAGACCACCAAGCACGCTACTCCAACGTCCAGTCAGCAGTTACAGGTGTGTATTTCCAACCAACAGGTCAACCCCCAAAATTAACAAATCAGCCCCCAACAAATCGACAGTGAATTGCCTAGCATTTATTTCCCAGTGCAGCGGAATGGATAGATTTATAATTTATCAAATTACATTTGTAGCCCCCACTACTTCTATAAATAAGGGAAAAACCATTGTAAAGAGATAATGAAAGATACATGCAGAAACTCTACTAAAATAGTGAGTAAATTCTTATGTAACAACTCTGTCAAACATTACAAAGAAGCCACTATATAAAAGTAAATATAACCACCGTGAACATAAGGGTCACATTGACTTGAGTCAAATCACATTAAAAAACTTCTGGTGTTCTTAATTCTTCCTTCCTTTCAATCTCTTCTTTGTTCACACTAGCATTCTTGACTTGCAATTTAGGTTTTTACTAATTTTTTCTTGTTGACCAGATTTCACCATCAACATTTTGGCACAAGAAGGAGGGCCCAAATTGCTTTCTCTCTCTTTGAGTGATTTGTTGTACAACCACAATGGCAAGAGGAAGAACTACCAGAAGCATTGATGCTACTACTGGCCAGCTTGAAGGTCATGTGGCGCAACCATAGGAAAGGTTACTAGCTGGAGGCTCTGTCCTCCCTGCCACAGGTGCTTCTGCTACCATCATAACAAGTGATGTCGCTGGCCTAGCACCGTTAATCCCTCACTAGCCTACTGCTTTTAGGATTAACGAAGTGCAGGTGTGGTACCAGTGCTAGGAGGCTCTTGAAAACACCATAAGGGAGTTGGCTGATGTGGTAATGGCATTGGCATAGGCACAGGCCTAGGGCATGCAAAGACAAGTTGAAGTCATTGCACCCGTAGGAGAAATCCAGCAGCTAGGAGCTCAGCAGGAAGGGCCTATCAGAGCAAAACATTAACGAGCTAGTTCAATTCACTCGTTTAATTCCTGAATAAGGTCAAAGGTCCATCAAGCTCACAAAGACAACAAAAGGGATGATCAACAATGTGAGAGCTCGTGCCAAGAAGAGAACTCAACAATGTGAGAGCTAGCGCCAAGAAGAGAGCTTGAACAAGACCACTCATGGACATAGGTCAGACTGCTACTCGCTTGGTCATGAATATAGTAGGAGGTATAAAGCCTCAGATCGCCATTCCTACGACTAGGAAGGTGACAAGAGTCAGCGAACCACCAACCTTTGGTCCAAGGTGCAAGATCAAATTATTGTAGAGCTGTTCCAGAGAATGCAACAACTAGAGAAATGACCTACAGCTCAAAACAGTCAAGATCGTTTGGGGAGAGACACCATTCACTAGGGAAATTGAAACAGAACCTCTTCCTCACAGGTTCAAGGTCTCGAACATTCCACAGTACAATAAGAACAATGACCCATATAACCACTTGGATGCATTCAGTCTCCAAATAGATCTTCAAACCTCCAATCTCTTAGTAAAATGTCATGTTTTCCTTGCCATCCTTGGAGAAATACCTAGGATGTAGCTCAGAAGTCTCCCAGTTTGTGGCATTCATAGTTGGGAAGAATGCCATAAAAGATTCCTCAACCAATACAAGGTGCTAAGAAGATAGCTCACACCATCCTGTCATCTCACAACAATCTTTCATCGTAGAGATGAATCGTTGAAAGACTACATTACCCGATTCTAGCATGAGATTAGTAATGTAGAAAATCCTTCGGATGAGAGCATCCTCACAGTGATCTCAACTAGACTTTGTAAGGATGGGAAGTTATACGAGGACATATATAAGTCCATAATGAAGGACTTAGAAGAGTTCTACGAACAAGCCACCAAGGAGATTAGGTGGGATGAGACATTTGGTCCAAAGAAGCCCAATCAAAAGGATGAGGCAAGTGGCTCTAACTAGAGCAAAAAAAGGACCAATGACGAGAATAACAGAGAGGGCCAAAAGGACAATTTTAGTGGTCAGGCTCCAAAAAAGGCTAGGGGTGAGTGACCTCAATGCCAAGGTCACCATGACAATTACAGTGTCCTGTCAGATACTCCAGACAAGATCTTTGCAACAAAGAGGGATAACGAGGATTTCAGAAGACCTAGGCCTATAAGGGCTCCCTTCAAGCACAGAAATGGAAGTAAGTTTTGTAACTATCACAATGAGGTTAGGCACAACACTTCAGAGTGTTGGGCGCTCAAAAATGCCATTGAGGACCTCATCAACAAAGGTCACTTGAGGGATTACATAGTACAACCTACAGACAGCAACCTCCATGGCCTCAGCAACCAGCACAACATCAATGTCAATAGACTCCAAAACATAAGCAAGCACCCTCGGTGAGGACTATATTTGCCATTCATGGTGGCCTTCACATCACTAGCACTTTGAATAGGTTGCATGACTGCAACGTGCGAGAAGCGAACCGTGTCTTACTCGCGAGTCATGGGGAACATGAAAGACTCACTAAGAAAGCTAGAATAGCCTCGGACAGCATCGCCTTTACAGAAGAAGATGCACAGGGAGTACACACTCCTCACAATGACGCACGGGTTATTCGACCCAAATAGGCATTGCCAAGGTAAAGAAAATAATGATCAACACCAACAGCTTGGTGAATGTAATGTATAAAAGATGCTTCGGCCAAATGGGAGTGAGCACAAGCTAGATGAGACCTTCCCATAAGCCCTTGTCCAGCTTCACAGGAGATGGGATGTTACTGGTAAGATAGATCAAACTCCTACTTACTCTAGGGGACTCGAATTATCAAGCCACTATAATGGCGGACTTTCTGATCATAGACTATCTCTCAGCTTATGATGTGGTGCCAGGGTAACCCGCAATGAATGACCTGGATATGGTCACAACAACCAGGATGTTCACTATCAAATTCCTGATGCCCTATGAGGTCAGATGTGTGTGGGGAGAATAGTATGTAGCCTGGCATTACTACAAATATGCGATCAAGCTTGGGGTGCAAGGGAAAAGGTACATATGGTGTCTGATCGAGAACCACAAGCAATGAGCATGACAAGGGTCAGCCATAACCTCAACCCATGAGATGGACACCAAACAAGCTATTAGTCTGGTAGAAGAGCTCGAAGACATGCAAGTTAGTGAGGTAGATGCCGAGAGATGCCTCAAGTTAGGGAAAAGCTTGCCTCTAGATGTGAAAACACAGTTAACCGAGTTTCTTAAGGAAAATATGGATGTCTTTGCCTAGAATCAAGAAGACAGGAATCGATCCTGAGGTTATGCTGCATAAGCTCAATATCGACCCTCTCCATAAGCTAGTTCGCCAAAAGAGAAGACAAATGACTACTAAACGTTATGTCACTCTAAAGGAGGAGGTGGATAAGCTTCTAGCCAACAAGCTTATTCAGGAAGCTTATTACCTAACTTAGGTAGCCAACCCTGTACATGTAAAAAAGAAGAATGGGAAATGAAGGACTTACATCGACTTCACTGACCTAAATAAGGCATGTCCAAAGGACAGCTTCCCTTTGCCAAGAATCGATTAACTTATGGACACAACAGTAGGGCACCAACTCCTCAGTTTCATGGATGCTTACTCGGGATACAACCAGATCCCCATAGCCACATAGGATGAGGAATACACCTTATTTATCATTGACCGCAGACTATACTACTACAAAGTGATGCCCTTCAGGCTAAAAAATATGGGGACAACCTATCAGTGGTTAGTGAATATGATGTTTAGAGAACAGATTGGTAGAACAATTGAGGTGTACGTGGATGACATGTTGGTAAAGTATGAGCAGGTAGCCAACCATGTCCGAGATCTAGAAAAGATGTTTCAAATCTTAAGAAAATACCAAATGAAGTTGAATCCGCATAAATCTGCATTTGGGGTCACTTCGGGGAAGTTTCTCAATTTCATGGTGAATAGCAGAGGGATCAAAGCAAATCCTGAAAAAATCAAAGCCCTTATCAACATGAGATCCCCTATTGGTGCCAAGGACATGCAGAGCTTAAATGGCTAGGTCATGGTGCTTAGTAGGTTTATCTCTAAGGTGACCAATAAATGTGTTCCTTTCTTTGACGTCCTGAAAAAAGCAAGAAAGTTCGAATGCACACAACAATACAAGGTCACCTTCAAGTAGCTCAAACAATACATCAGGTGACTCCTCTTTTTGTCCAAACCAAAAAGGGGCAAGAAGCTAGTCATCTATCTGGGTATCCTAACACACTCTTAGTGTGACTTTGATGTGAGAAAAAATGGGGTCCAGTTCCCAATTTATTACATGAGCAAAAGGTTACTGGACGCTAAGACAAGGTACTGACCCATGGAAAAACTTGCCTACTACCTAATAGTTGCATCAAGGAAGCTGCGACCTTACTTCCAAGCTCACAGCATAAAGGTACTCACCTAGTTCCTGCTTAGACAAGTTTTGCAAAAGATAGATGTCTCAAGTTGCCTACTCAAATAGGCAATTAAACTAGCTCAGTCTGACATCAAATACAAACCTAGACTAACAATCAAGGGGCAGGCTCTAGTAGATTTTATTGTGGAATTCACTAGGCCCATACAAGAGGAAGTAGAGACTTTAAAAACTCATTGTTAGGAACTATATGTTGATGGGTCATCAAACGAGCAAAAGGTCAGGGCAAGAGTGCTTCTTATCAGTCTAGAGGGGCATAAAATCCTTTGTGCATTGAAATTTGGTTTCCAAGCTACAAATAATGAAGCTGAGTATGAAGCATTATTAGTCGAGCTACAACTTGAAAAAAAAGTGTGAATTCAAAGATTAAGGATTTTTAACGATTCGCAGCTCATTGTTTGCCATGTACAAGGAGAGTACTAGACTAAAGGGTCAAAAATGACGATATACTTGCAGAAGGTCTAAGAATTACTAAGCTCCTTTTAGCACTATGAAGTCAATCAAATACCACAAGCTTAAAATGTGTATACTAATGCCCTAACTCTCCTAGCCATGACCAAAGACACTGATTTCCTAGGGGCAATCCCAGTAGAATTCTTCTCTTCCCCAACCATAGAGCAGAAGGATATTGTGATGACAATTGCCACAAAATAGGACTCATGGATAGACCCAATCATTGATTACCTGCAAGATGGAAATCTGCCTAAAGACAAGTTAGAGGCACAATGATTGTAAGCTTGAGCAGCTAGATATTGCATCTATGACGATGTGCTATACAAAAGGGGATTCTCAACTCCACTTTTAAGATGCATTGATGGCTATGACTGTGATAACATCCTAAAAGAATTCATGCTAGCCATTATGGAAATCATGCTGGGAGGCTATCTCTAGCTTAAAAAGCACTCCAGCGGGGGTTCTATTGGCCCACAATGAAACAGGACACTATTGATCTTATCAAAAGATGTGATAAGTGCCAGAGGTTTATAAAGATCTCACAAGCTCTACCAACCTACCTACAGCAAATGGTTGGTTTATGGCACTTTGCAATTTAGGGCATGGATTTGATTGGATTACTTCCTACAACTCATGGAAATTGCAAACATGTAGTGTTGGCTGTAGATTATTTCACCAAATGGGTAAAGGCAAAGGAGCTCACAAAGATCTCTTCTACAAAGATTGAGAAATTTGTTTTGAGCAACATTATTTGCAAATTTGGAGTCCCCCAGTAGATCATAATTGATAATGGGACCCAATTTAATAGTGAGTAGTTCTTCAAGTTCTGCGATGATCTCAAGATCACAAAAAGCTTCTCGACTATAGACCATCCACAGGCTAATGGACAAGTCAAAGTCATCAACAAGATCATCAAATAGATCTTGAAGACCAAGTTAGGGGCCAAGAAGGGAGTGTGGGCAAACAAGCTACAGAAAGTGCTCTTGGCATACCGAACTACAATTCGTAACATTACAAGAGAAACTCCCTTCTCGATGGTATATGGATCTGAGGTAATGATCCTAACAAACTTGAAGTAGCAACATAACAAAGAATACCTTTTAATTTGGACGACAATAACCAACTGCTCACAGTGAATCTTTATCTTATAAAAGAAACAAGAGAAAGAGCTTGCCTCAGGGTTACAACCTACCAACAACAAGTCACAAGGTATTACAATAAAAGGTCTGAGCTCAGCATTACAAAATTGCTAATCTCATATTGTGCCTTATCCTTCTAGGAGTGCGGAAGGCCAATGAGGGAACCCTAGGTCCGAATTTTGAAGGCCCATACCTCATTCAGAAATTCTTTGGCAACAAAGCTTATCACCTAGCCAATGTAGATGGAATAGAATTTCCTCGAGCTTGGAATGCCAAGCACTTTCGCCTGTACTATTAATAAGAGTCCTAAGTTTGTAAAAATTATTAGTAACAAGGCTTAAGTGTTTCCTCAAAATTTTTTATGTCTGTATTTATTAGTTTCTGAACAAAGTCTAAATGAAGTCTTGCATGAGAAGCGAGCTATATATCATACATGAAATTCCAACTAGGGTGTAACCTACCCAGCATCCAGCCTGACTAATGATCATGATCTGCTAAGTTATTATATGCAGCATATGAAACACTTAATTAAGGAAACTAAAAGGAAACAAGCAAGAACATCACAGAATTTCATTCAAAATCCCCTTCATCAAGGCAAATTTATACAAAGTCTAAAATTATATACAAAGTTCAAGAAAGAAATTCAAAATTACAAAGGGTTATGGCATAAGAAGTCGAATCCTTAAGAGCTGAGCCTTTTGGGCGTGAAGGGTTAATTGGTTGAGTAGGTGGATTATTCACCATTTGATCATTAGTATCTCCCATAACCTATGAGCCACTCTCTCCTTGAGCAACACCCTCAGCAGGAGAAACTCTAACTATGGACTTTGTGCCCCTTTTGGAAGAAATGGCCTTTATAGTCCTCTCGAAGTGTTTAACAGCCTCAAAGGCATCCTTACTAAAAAGGAGAAATCCATCTTTAGGTGTTGCTCCCATAGAGTGTAGAAGAAGAAGGCACTGGTTTCAGACTTCACATTCTCCACTACTCTTGCAACCAACACGATAGTCTCTGCTTTGACCTTGGCGACCTCTTTTTTTCCAAGAGTGATCTCCTTCCTAGCCACCTCAAGCTCCTTCTTGGCAACCTCAACTCATCACACTGCCACCTCAGCTCATTGAACAGCCTCGTCAAGGTCAATTTTTATTTTTATTAGCTCATTAACTACTTTGTTAAGGTTTAACGTGACAGCCTCGTAATTTGCCACTTCATGAGATAGAGTGACCTTGGTATTTCTAGCTCTCTCCCTCAAGTCCAATGCCTCAACGGTCGTAGCAACCAAGTTTTGAAAAACCAAACGGTCAAGTTAGATTATGAAAATAGGGAAAAAGAATCAAGATAAAAGGACTTTATTTACTAGCATGCCATGACGAGCTACATAGCTCAGTAATCCATTAATGGAGAAGTCCTCTGACTCCAATGCTGATGCCCCTATTATGAGGCCCCAAGATCATGTCAATATTGTCTAAGAGGAAGTTAAGGCACTCATCTATCTTTAGACCAAAATCAAAAAATTGCTCATTAGCCTCAACCTCGGGCATCATTGGCTCTCAAGTGGCAACAACCTTCTTTCCTTTGCCTTTCTTTCACTTTTTAGCAGGAGGCTCAAAGGGAGATGCGACATTGACTATGGCAGCCACCTTAGGGTGCGAGATGGGAACTGGCTCCTGCAAGGGTATTACTGTCGAGGCCAAAGGTTGACTTACAATAGCAAGAGTGACATCAGTCGACGAGGATGACGTAGAAGGATCGGGTGATAGCTTCCAAAGGATAAGCTTTATCACGTGCTCGAAATCTTCAAACTTAGCTAGGCTGACCTCCTTAATCTGGCGAGCTCCTATCTCTTTGGTGAGCTTGATATTCAAAGCCAAAGTGAGATTGTATGAGCACAGTAGGCCCTCGTTAAATCAAAAATCATTTTGGGGGTCATCCACAACAGCAAACTAACCTAGCACCTCAAGCTCCTTAACTTCAAGAGTCGACTTCTTGCTAACTCCATTTAGAAAATGTAACAATGTTAGAATAAAAAAAAAATAAGTGTAATAACTCATTAAACTTGCACGTCCTTAGCTTGCTCACCCAAAAAGAGAGCAAAACCAAAGTTTCTAAGGTTACATAGGGACATACAAGAAAATTAAAACTAACAAGTTTTGTAATTCCCCACATTGGGTTTACCTTTAGCATCACCCTAAGTCAAAATCTTCTTGTGCTCAGTTTGTTAAGCTGAGAGATAATAAATCTCATCCTGCAGGCCTGTACTCCTAATGCCATAAAGGTGACAAAGAACCCTAGCAGATGGTGGTCAGAGATTATTTCTCAAATATATAAGTGCCAATGAGGTAAGTTGAGAAAAGGAGTTTGGGGAAAGTTGAAATGGGCAAAGTTTTAGTCTATTCAGAAAATCAATAATATACAGGGGGCACTAGGAACCTAAACCCAGGGTTGAGGTGCTGGGGACTGATGGCAATGAATCCTTAAGGGGGATAAGTTGCATGATCATCAGGAGAGGGTGCTATGACACAACATCCCTTAGGGAGCTAGAGCATTTGAATTACACTTGGGAGCTTGTTGAGGCTAACAGTTGAGATATGGTGACTAAACACTAAACGATCTAGAGATTGCTGATTGGTAATGACCTCCTAGCCCTCGATGGCATCTGGACGAGCACTGAATTCCCCAGCGACCTTGTCACTCCTTGAGGTTGCTTCACCTACGGATCTCATTAGCTCCACACTCTAGGTTGGAGAGTTAAGTTCATCATCACCATCCCCTATTTGGTGACATCAGCATTTATGAGTTGCCATCTATATAAGAAGAAGGAAGGGCCAAGTCACTAAAATCTAAGACTAATAATTTCCTATAAGACAAGCCATACACACCTCGATTCATGACATCTAAAACCTAAGTTCTAAAAGACAAGGGGGACTCAACCATTGGGATGGCAAAACCCAGAAAGAACAATCAGAAACCCTAAAGTTTACTAACCAATCAACCATATAAACTGGACCAAATGGGAGAAAACATATAGGCAAGTAGGTTCAATTGGCATTCTAGATTTTTTCAACTATGAGTAGATAAACTGCACGTAAGCCACAAAATGGAAACACCTAGAAACCACAAACTGTAGGGAGAAAACTCATTGTATTAACCAAAGAAGAAAGTTTGAGACATAAATGAAGTCAATTTTTAGTGAGCAAAACCTGGATCGCAAGTTAGGTAAATTGAAATGGTACTGATGGCAACGAATGGTGGTGAATGGTTGCAAGATTTGATAGAATGAGAAAAAGGAACTCGAAAGCCTTAGATTTCAAATGATAAGTGAGAGGGAGAAAGAGTTCTTCACCTTATGTGACACATAGTCTCACTATTGGATCTAGGAACCAATCAAATACCCATGACCTAACGATTTAGCAAATGCTAGCTGTGAGTTATCACCAGCCTAGCAAGGACACTCACCAAGGGTAGAAATGATCACATGGGTTATTGACAGAAACTTGAGTCACAGACAAAATAGGTAGAAGTATGCCAAATGGCTTGTAAGATCACAGACAGTAATCAACAAGCTATGACTCTTGGTCCATTCCATAACCAGCTCATCAAGGCATAACTTTCAAGTGACCCTAATCTTGTGCTGACTGAGGTGCATTTGTGTGACCTATAGGTGCACTTATGCTAACTGAGGCGCATCTATATGACCTATCTGAGCACCCAATCTCATGCTAACTGAGGCACATCCGTGCGACCTACCGAGGCACCTATACTAGCCAAGGCGTATCCATGTAACCTACCTAGGCATCCAATCTTGTGCTAACTGAGGCACATCCGTGTGACCTACCTGGGCACCCAGTCTTATATTAACCGAGGCATATCCATGTGACCTATTGGGAGCACCCATGCTAGCTGAGGCACACCCATGCAACCTACCTGGGCATCCAATCTTGTGCTGACTAAGATGCATCCGTGCGACCTACTTGGGCACTTGTGCTAGCTGAGGTGCATCCATGTGATCTACCTAGGCACCCAATCTCATGCTAGCTTAGGCGTTTAGGCACTCCAATGCTCAAACTTGTTACTAGCTCAGGCACTCCAGTGCTCAAGTTCATTGTTAATCAAGATGGGTAGTATGACTAATTGGTCATTCAATACAACACATATCTTTTTTAATCATGATTTGTTGGTTGAAACCGATTTATGTTAATTTAATCTATACTATTTGAAGTCAATTGACTTATCGAGCATTCATTTTATCTAACATTTATCAAATCGTGGTTTGTAAGAACACATTCATATTACTAGTAGTGACCCATTAAATGACCAATATGGCGTGCTTGGAAAAAAACAAGAATCGCAAAAAAAAAGTTCATTTATTGCAAAACCTCTTTTAACAAGGTGAATTTACATGAAAATTCAAGAGTGTAAATCAAGGCAAGCCTATAGCTAACATGTCCTAAAAAGAAAGGCCAAATTCTAAAAAGCTGGAGGCAACAAGTAGGTCGTGTAGCTCTAACTTTTCCCCGTCCTCCATCCAAGCTAAGAGCTTTTTCCCTAACTTGAGTGCCTGCAAGGTACTTGGGGAAACCAAGCAGTTAACTTAACCATGCAAGGATACAAAAGAGAGGAAGGGTTGAATTCCAACAAGCTGGAGGCAACGAGCAAGCCAAACTACCCTAACTTCCTTTTCTTGTCCTCCTCCTAAGCTAAAAGCTCCTCTGTCGACCTCATAACTCCTAGGCACTTGGTGGCACCAAACAACTAACTTACCATGCTAGGGAACTAAGGAACAAGGGTAAAAAGCTGCATCATTTAGCATGACCAATGAGGAGGGAATGGAGAAATGTAATAAAATTTCCAAAGATCCTTAGAAAAGAATTGTCCATAAGGGCTCCTTATAACAAAACTTCCCAGAATTCTCAAAGAGGGATTATCATAGTGGGCCATACACACCTTGTGGCACTCTATCAAAGACCCAAATCATCTGAAGCATAGAGGGCTTAGCTAATACACCTATTAGGTTTTTTTGTGGAAAAAGAAAGTTTCCACACTTTATATAGACCAGTCCAGCCTCACTGAAGAATCCAGAGGCTATCCAACTATTCTTAACCGAACGGTCTATAGAAAAGCAAAGCTACCATGCCAACGGCTATAAAACATGTACATCAGGCATATGGCCTAGGACAGATAAAGCGATGAGACTGAAGCCTGAGATGATAACACTGTAGGCTACAAGTGTAGACTTTGACAACACCGTAGACTATAAGTGTAGACTCAACAACATGGCCGACTGCAAGTAAGGACTTTGCCAACAAATTACAACTCTCAGCTCATAGAGTGGACTAAAAGTTGAGGGGTTAATGTTGTGGGTATTTTTGAATTAGTGTAAAATGGGCTGGAAAATCCCAACAGGAGATAAGTCCAACTAAAAAAGGCCCAGATCATCCAAAAATTAAAGTTGCTTAACATAAGTACTAAATCACCAGTCACAAGCTCAGGATGCAGGACAAGACCAAGGCAATTACCCTAACTCATTAAAGATGGGCTCCAGCTCACTAATTGAAGCATACCACCCTAGCCATCCTCCAAAAGACTCATCTTGGTTGAACTAGGGAACGAGACTAACTTGCATAACTAGCAGGTCACCCAACATGAGCTTAGACTGAACGAATCATTCGGTTCGTATAAAGGTAAAATTTCAAAAATTTTCAGAAACCTACAACCGAACAAAACATTCCTAGATCAAATTGGCATAGGGGTTCTCAATTATATGAGTAAGAAAAGCTTACCAAACGATTTGGTGAGCCATTTGCAGCGAAAGTAGCACCGAAAGCCACTGCACTATCTGGTTCAAGCATACTAGCCCAAATAGAGATACAAGCCAGAAAATCCTTTGAGAAAGGTTGTGAACCAGTGCTAGCTGGTTTGGAAACAATTTCCTTGGCTTTAAAAGCCAATTGGACCACCAAAAATCAAATTTTGTTCGGAGATCAAAACCCTAGCAGATCAAGAAATTTTCCCAAAATTTTGGTCATCTGCACGCTCACGCGCACTGCACTAAAACGCAGCATTGCATCCCAAGGTTAATGTGGCAAAGCAAAATGACAGCGTTTTGTTTTTCTGGAAACTCTTTTCCAGCCCCTACAATTTCCCAAATTGTAATTGGGTCCCTGTAGTTTCATAAATTGCATTTTGACCCCTGTAATTTCCATAAATTACCAAATGATCCCCAGTAATTTCAATAAATTGTGGTTTGGTCCCTACATATCAAATATATCCATATTTTTGCCATATCCCATTTTTCGTTATGCATGTGACCCAAAAGGCCCTCAAAATATTGGCAAAAGTCCAAAATGTCTTTCAAACCATTTGAAGGCATATAAAATTAATCAAATTAATTTTATCCAATAATTAATTTCCTAAATTAATTATCCATGGACTTTAAGCTATAAGCGGACTCTAGTAAGCCATTATAGCTACCCAATTTTTTACGGGAGTCAACAACGGTGACAAGCTTGTCTGTGGTGGACATCAGTGTACATTACACCATGCATGATACAATCCCTTCATTACCTATATCCAGATTAGTCAAAGGTATGGATGCCAGTCAACCTCTATAACT
>JANHAO010016094.1:0-14530 GCA_026873985.1 Saraca asoca | reverse complement strand
TCCACAATAGTCAAAAAATAGGAAGCACCACAAGAAGAACGTATACAATAAGCACCCCACACATCACAATGTATCAATTCAAAAGATTCAGTGGTTTTATTATGACTAGAAATAAAAACATCTCTTGTCTGCTTAGCTTTCAAACAAATATCACATATTTGTTCATGCTTATCATTTTTAATAGTATGAACACTAGGAAGCAAAATGACTACTTGATTAGAAGGATGCCCCATACGCTTATGCCGCATGGTGAAAGAATCAACTCCACTTGCTTTGTATGCCTGTACAAAAGTGACTATGTGAAAATGGTAGACCCTATTCAGCTGCTCACCCACACCAATCACTGTCCTCAAAGTGCGGTCCTGTATCACACACAATTTATTAGAAAAGGTGACTACACAATTTGAGTTATGTATTAGTTGAGACACAGAGATAAGATTACAGGTTATGTTTGGCATATATAACACGTTGTCCAGAATTAATCCTTTGCCAAAGTTTATTGTTCCTTCTTTTACAACAATCATATCTTTTCCATCAGGTAGTCCAATGGGACAAGGTGAAACACTAACCACTTTTGTTAGTAAGCTCAAATCACCTGTCATGTGATTTGAAGCTCTCATGTCCAGCAACCAAGGTTTTTGCACTTGCTTACCAGTAAGGTTTTCAGTGGATGATGCAGGCTCCTGACTATTAAGAATAGTCAACAGAGTTGTCCATTATTCATTGTTGAGACCAGGAAAAGAACTACGCTCATCTGTTACTCTCCCTGATTGTGTGCCTACTATACCACGAGCCTGCATTTGTGTAGCGTTAGCAGTTTGTGCACTTCTTCCACATAACACTTTCACCACGACCTCCATGATTTCCACGTCCTACACCTCATCCACTTCCGCCAAAATGCCACAAATCGGGATACCCAATGATCTAGAAACAATCATTCGCTTCATGGCTAAGTTTTCCACAATTGGTGCATGTCCCTTTGTCATCCCCTTTGCTTATTCCAGACTTTGCATTCGTTCTAGCTTGGACTACGGAGCTAACTACATCAGCTCGTTCATCACATGTTTGTGTTATAGCCTTGTGCATTTCCTCAGTCACAGCCATAGCATAAACACGGTTGATGTTTGACAATGGTGACATACTTAGAATATTTGATCTTATTGTACTGAACACAGCATCGTCGAGTCCCATAAAAAATTGATAAACCTTCTCCTTTTCTCTCTCCTATGCTAATTCTTGAGCCACACCACAAGTGCATCCCGAGCAGCTACAAATTGGATTCTTCATATAACTGGCCAATTCTTCCCACATGGTTTTAATTTCCCGTAATAAGCTGTAACATTCTGACCTAATTGTTTGCAGTTCACAATGTCATTTTTCAGCTGATGGATTCATACGTCATTCCCAACTGAGAATCATTCCTTCAAGTCTTCCCATAAATCTTTTACATTCTCTAGGTAAGAAAGAATGGATCTCAAAGATGGATCAATGGTGTTAAATATCCAACCAATCAGCATCACATTCATGGCCCACCAATCTTCAAGTTTAGATGAGTTGTCTGCTGGTTTTGGAATCTTGTTGTCGATAAAGCCAAGCTTCTTCTTTGCTCTAAAGGCATTACGTACCACCTTCGCCTATTCATCATAATTGTCATCTTTGAGTTGTACAAGAGTGATGATGATCCCAGGATTATCTCCCGAGGTGAGATAATAAGGTGAAGTTGGATCAGTCATGGGCGTCTTCTTCATTCCAGAACCAGAACCTCCATTTCCTCCCTTATCAGCATTGCCGGCCATGGTCATGAAGCGGCTAGGTTTCCCTTCAGCTCTGATACCATGTGAGTAAATGTGGTTTAGTATTTTTCCTTGTATTTTCAATAGCCAAAAGGTAGAATATATATACAAATTCTAAGAGACTAATAAACTCCTAAAGTTACTCCCAAATATTCTCCTAATCCTAACAAACTCCTCCAAATACATATACATATTTACACGACTTTTCTAATATTAAATTTGATAGAAGTTATCAATTTGAATCTAATTTAGTTCAATTTATATATTAAGAGAACCAAAATAAAATATTGTATTTATGAGGGACTAAATGTGATTAATTTATAAACTAGAATGATCAAAATTATAATTAAGCTTAAGAAGAAACATATGACTTTACTATAAAGCCTAAATTTGTTTGGTTGGGATGGTTGCATGACTATTTTGCATAATTATTTTATTGATGAGTGTGCAATGGATATTGTTAGAATTGTAGTCAAATAAATGAAAGTCAGAGGCCGGTTATTCATCCATTTATGAAATGATTATCATATTCATGGCCAAATACGTCCTTAATTGTTATCTCCAACATGAAATATATGTTCAGTACTACAGCTTCGTGTGAGTATTGCCTGATTTATTATTATACTTTCACTTCATTGCATTGCATTACTATTTATGCATTTGCATTTATGAATGACATATGCATTTGGATTAAAAGGCAATGAGTGAAATAACATATTTCAACTAAATCATAAAAGACTCTGATTCTTTATAACACCTAATATGCTATATATGTATGTGTATGTGCATACAAATTATGTGTAATCTCACTATAGGCTGAATGGTTTTGTTCACTGAGTCTGTAGTTGGACTCACCCCTTACTGTTACAGTTGCATGAACAATCACTTCAAATTTAGAGGAGTCAAGTACACAAATTTGATAGCTTATGAGTGGAAGTGTTATGGACGTAGTTAGAACCCCGATGTCATGTCAGTCATATTCTTTGAGTGAGTTAGAGTGCCGTAGTTGCCAGTATTAAGTTTGAGTTCATGATAAATGACTACGCCCTTTTTTGTTTCAAATAAGCTCAAATATCAATAGTATGAAAGAAAAAATAATTATCCCTAAATTTAAAAATAGGATTTAATTGAAACAGGTAATATAATAAAATTAAGTTATAAAGGATGATGGCAACCGAATGTTAAACGGTCGTACTCTCCCCCACGTATTTATCAGATTAACAAACTCCTACGTACTATCAATTAATTACTAGAGTATAACACCACATAAAATTTTAAGTCAAACTCTCTTTCATATTTAGTCTGTGTTTATCCATGTTCTGTCAAGTGTACAACGAATGGAGTTGAAAACTGCTTTTAAGTCACACTAAAGCTAGCACCACCATTTTGTCCTCAAATGTTAAACTCTGGTTTGTATCTGGGTTCAAAGTGGGATTGGTTGATAATTTAGTATTTTTTTGCAATGGTTGGAATGGCTAAACAAACAGACTCACACATATAAAAAATCAGGATTGAATTTGAGATGCAAACAAAAACAAAGTCTGTCAGGAACATTAAATATCACTTGAGTCAAAAATTCTGAGCTGATTATTTAGTTATTATCGTATGTTACTACATAATAATAAATAATGGGAAATTGAGTTTAAGTTCAGTAATAGCAAATTTAGGGTTTGGCTCTTATCATAGAGAAAATATAAAAATGTATACGGGATTTGTATTTTATAAAAAGACAAATTCACACTTTTTACAAGCTTTTTTAAATATATATATAACTTTCTTATCTAAAATAAATTTCCAAAAAAAAAAAAATAGAAACAACTTTAATTGAATGAGTTTCAACCTGTTCCATAGTATTATTGAAGACAACAAGAACAGGAAGAAAACAGTTGTGCTCTATAATGGAATATCGCAACATTGGAGAGTTAATCAACTAGCTTCTTTTTACCATGAGAAGATATTTGCAATATTTGTATTTGTTTTGCAGCTTCACATCATAATAACTGTTGAAGTAGCAAGCAGTGGGGGTGAAATGAATAATCACACATCTACTTTCTCTTCTTCTAAGCTTGAGAAACAGCCTGCTGAAGACGTTTAAAAGTTTCCTTATAGTTTAAGAAACCCATAAACCAAAAGTCAAAATTGTCCACAGTAACTATCTCTATGTACTTCTCTGAAGGCTTCTTTACATTTTGGCTTTGGTTAACAAAATTTATCCTTTCAAGTGGAATTGAGATCTGCACATGTATATAAATGACAAACAAATTTTAAAAAATTAAGTTAATGAATATCAAAGAAAATCTAGAACATGGAGAGAGATGGAGAGATTGTGTGTGTGGGGCAATGTTTTGGTAAGCACTTGCAAATCTTCCAAGTTTTTTTTTTATTTTGTCAGATTAATTATAATTTTATATATAAAATCTGCCAATTTTTTTTATAAAAAGTGATATTATCATATAAAATTTTCTTATAACAAATATACAAATATAATCATTCCGTCAAAAAAAGTTGCATTATTAACATGTTTGAAATTTCAATCTTTTATGAAAAAGTTGTCTTTTTGTAAAAATTCATATGAGTACGAAAATTCTTTACAAAAATTATAAGATCATGTACTCGTACGTATGAATTTTTCAAATAGGTGATAGGTTATGTGTATTTATATTTAGAAGAATAATTACCTTGTAATGGACTCGGATTGATTCGGCATTTGGAGAAGAGATTTTGATGGAACTGTCACTACAAAAGGCAAGTTTATGAGTGGAAATGAAGAGAAGGCCCCCTATAGGACCTGATGTGGTTGATAAATAGCACTGGGATGCTTTCAGAAGCCTCTCTTCTTGTCTAACACTAAAAAATTTCATAAACACTTTCTCCAACCCACCAACTTGCAGAATTCTTGCCCCTAACCTCATCTTTCCTTTCACTGTTCTCCCGAGTTTGTTAACTCCATTAAGACCTGAATTTGCTCTACCTGAAAAATCAAGAAACCCATCCGCCGTTATTATAACCAAACTAAAATTCATGGAAGCAATGCAAAAATAAAATGACTAATCAAATGATTTTAAATTGCAACTATGATCGTTGTTGCAATTATGCTATAAAAAGCAAAATTGTGAAGACATGTAATGTAAAGTTGTTGAAAATTATGATTCGTAGAAACTGACACAACTGCAATATTATATGCAAGATTGCAATTGCAATCCGCAATTTAAAACTATGGAATTAGTATGTGCAACATACTTTGCTTTGATTTTGTGGTAGAGTTTTTGTATTGGTAGGCAGAATCACACAAGTATTTCTTTGATGACTTGCAATTCCCAGATTGGTAATCACATGCTGTTCCAATAACCAGCTCCTGAAGAAGTAGTGAGGCCTTCATGATCCAATCTTTTCTTCTTCTTTTTTGTTTTCTTTGGAAAATTTCCCTTTCTATCTCAGATTGAAAGAACTTAAGAAAATGATTCTAGGATGGGTTTTGCTTAATTAGGTCTGTTAATTCTTGAATATATATAGGAGAGAAAAGAAACAAGTTGGTGTCTTGACTTTTTTTATGGATGAGTCATCTGTGGATCATCAAGAAGAATAAAAAGGAAGAAAGTTATTGAACATTGGAAGATGGCAAGCATGTTGAGTTGCTTTTGGAAAAAGACATTACGTAGAATTCCATATGTCATCTTAATTTAAATCCTTAAACACTAGGAAAAGTAGAATTCGGTAACCTAGCTTTGTTCAATGCTCGGTGGATATTGTTTATTTTTAAAAAAATCAGTTATATAAAAACACCTAAGTTGGAAGGTGGTTGGAGTTTCATACATATAATATAATTAGCCTTAGTATGTGGCTGCCCTATATATAAATATAGTTTTCAACTCTTACGGCATTTGGATATCGACTGAAATTGTCCACAGATTAGGGTTTAAGCTGCAGAATTGAATTTATTTGCATAAAGGTTATTTGAATTTAATGTTTCCAACCTATTAAAAAAATTAACGTTTGTAACTGATTTACAAATAATTTTTT
Source organism: Saraca asoca (assembly GCA_026873985.1). NCBI lineage: Eukaryota > Viridiplantae > Streptophyta > Magnoliopsida > Fabales > Fabaceae > Saraca > Saraca asoca. The sequence continues at coordinate 8,717 of JANHAO010016094.1, read as the reverse complement.
ATTTAAAACATATTGAAAATACATGAAATTTAACTAAAATGTATGTCTTGGTGTTGAATGTAATCCAAATTCTAATTATTATCAATTAGTGTTAGTTTTCTATTATGAGTCATCTTTCTATTCAAGTTAAATTTTTATATGAGAGTGGGATTCAAATTGCTTAGCAAACAATATTTGGGGCTGCAAATATTTATGTTGACAAAAGTTTGAAGTATAAGAGGAATAATGTTGTGAATGCTTATGTGGATTGTGTGAGAACTCTTTTAGAGTTTTGAAAGATATGTGGCATAGTGATTAGAAAGTTGTGAGGTTATGATTAAGAAACTTTACACATATCATTTCATAATATTAATTTATAGTGGATCTGTTTTCATTTGTGATTTTTTCCCCTACTATTTGGGGTTTTTCTACATTAAATTATTTGTATGTTATTGGCACTAATATGATTATTTTAATGACCTAATGCTAATTTGTTTGAAGTGTGGATATTTTCCTTAACAAGTGGCATCAAAGTAGGGTTCGATGCCACATGAAGAGTAGCAATTTAAAATAGCAAGACCCTAATTCGATGTCACACATGAATTGAGCATGATGAATGATGATATTGTGGACATCGTTAGTTTGATTCTATATGAGAGTTGAGAATTATGATATTATGAAGGTAATAAGATTTGGTTCTACGTGAGAGTTGAAGATGATGAATGATATAGTGGTAGTAACTAATTTGATTCTATGTGAGAGTTATGGTTATGTTGGCAGTCAATTTTGGTAATTGGTCAATCGAAAGTTCTAAAATCCAAACTGTTGTATGAGACATGAAGTATGAAAAAATTACAAGAGCAAGAAGTAGAAGAGTAAGATAAACACACAAGGTTTTATCATGGTTCAGCTAAAGCCAGTATGACCCCTACATTCACGGTGACTGTATTTGCTTTGAAGTTATTTCTCTGCTCGATTTTACAGTGCTTACAATTTTCTCTTTATTTCAGTAGAGTTTCTACATGTATTTTTCTATATCCTAGTTACAGTGATTCCCCCTCCTATTTATAGAGGTAAGGAAGGGTATAAGTTGTAATTTATCATCGTAAAACTATGATTAAAGCCATATTAGGTAATAAATGCTAGGTATCAATTAATAAATGTGGGATAAATTATTGTTAGACTTTGGAGGCTAACTTGCAGGTGGGAAGTGTGGTCAGACTGTCAGTTAGACATTTGCTATTCCCAATTATGTCGAGGGAAGCTCACTGTAGTCTTGGTCAGCTAGAGGCTTCGAGCTCGCATTGCACCTTTGCTAACTGGCTTCAACGCTTACTCTAGATTGGGCCGCACTTTTTGTCTTGATATGGTCCATTGGGCCTCTGCTATCTCATTTCACTCAGTTCATAAAATGCTCATAATACTAGCCCCCTAACTCTCAATTTGCTCTGAGTTGGGAGTTAGTTCTTACAGGCAGGGTCCCTTTGTTCACGGTCTACAGTGTTGCCAAGTCCTTCATCTGTAACCTGCCGTGCAATCAAAGTCTTTGCTCACAGCCTATTGTGTGGTCATGTTAGGCTTTAACCTTTAATCTTTCACTTTGTACTTAGCCATACTTTTTATTGCACTTGTTTTACGGCCATTGGTGTGGCAACTTTGCTCCGTACTAAATCGCTCGATTAAGAATAGTTGGACATTTTCTGGATTCTTCAGAAAGGTTGGATTAGTTTATATAAGGTGTGAAAATTTTCTCTTCTTTCGTAGAACAACCTGGTGGGTGTCTCAAATGAGCCTCCCATGTTTATAATGATGCAAACCCTTGGTGGAATCCTGAAAGGCATGCGCAGTTTGCTGCAAGAGTTCCTCCTTAAGGATCTTGGGAAGTTTTGTTATGGGAAGCTTCCACGGGCAATTCCTCTTTGAGGATTTCGGGAAGTTTTGTTAAGTTTTGTTACCCTCCTTCGCCACCTCTTTGTGGTTAAGTTGAATAAGGCAGCTCTTCACCTTTGTTCTTTGGTTTCCTTGCGTGGCAAGACAATCCAATCAGTTTCTCTAAACGCTGGGAGCTGTTAGGCCGAGAGATGAACTATTAGCTTCAGAGGAAGACAGGAGAAAGGAGCTAGACTAGCCTGGCCTGTTTGTAGGCTATGGCTCATAAAAGGCTAGTTCCTCCTGGTTATTGTAGTTGTAGGCTTATTCTAGTCTTTGTATTCTGAATTTTCTTGTATAAATTCACCTCATTTGAAAGAGGTTTTGTAATGAAAGTTGTCTTTTTTCTTATGCTCCGAGTGTATAATTGGTTGTTGAGTGTTGTAGAAGATGACATTCAAGCTTTTTTATAAATTGATTTCTGCATATCATATTTAACCAAATACAGAGCTAAATGCCTAATTGGTGAAATTAATCCACTTCATCTGATAACAAACTTGAACACTAAAATGCTTTGACCAATAGCGAGTTTTCAGTTCATAAGAAAACTGTGAGTAGTTGGTGGCATGAGTTCGATAATGCCTAGACTATGCTTTAGTTAGAACAAGCTCGCGAGTGATTAAATGTGCTTGAGCCAAAGCGAAGTTGCATGCACAATGGGCCATTAAGTGTGCCCGAGCTATCCGTAGGCGATTAGGTACGCCTGAACTAAAGCGAGGAATAGGTCACACAAAAGCTACGAGTTATTAGTTCGCATGAAAGCTATGAATATTAGGTCGCAAGGAAGCTATGAATATTTGATCGCAAGGGAGCTACGAATATTCAATTGCAAAATGACCAGGGTCGTAGCTTGTAGGTTGAGATTTGCGATCTAATAGGTAGTTTGACACGCTCATTTTATCTATGACTCTTCGATTTCTGCAGATAGTGTAATGATTACTATCTCCAGCGAATGCGTCTGACTTAAATACTGATATGTGTTAGGCCATTGTATCACGAGTTATCCGAAGAGCTTCCAGATCTGACAGTTAGACCATGTGTAATAAAATTTGGAAAACTTTTTTACCCCTTTCATTTGTCATTTGAAGTCTTTCATATTCAAACTCTTCCTCTCCACCTCCTTTATGGGCTCTGTGACCATTCATTGTCACCCACCACTTTTTGCTCCATTCCAGTTTTTTGAGTTTGTCAAGCTAAGTTATGGTCGTTGAGAATCAATTCTGTTCATACTTCGGAGCCTTTTCTTTGTTTAGCACGATAAGCTTCTTATCCTGACTCATTGTTTCTGAGTTTCTATTTTTGGGGGGCTTGTTAATTTGTTTACTATTGACAAAAACTAAAATGCTAGTTAAATCTTCATGTATTTTCCTTTTAGTTGTATTTGGCTCGTTTGCAGGTAGGCGTTAGGGTTTTTGGCGTCGATGGAGTTCCAACTAGTTTTCTGGGCTTCATCAGCCCAATAGCCAGAAAACCCTCTCCTTATATTTTGAGTTTGGGTCTTGGTGACTTGAGGCTGTTGCGACCTTCTTTTTAAGATAAGTTGCTTAGGATTAGGGACTAGTCTATCTCTAGTGACTTGATCATTTCTTTCTTCTTCTTATGTAGATGTCTCCACCTTGTAGACATCCCCACCACCTTATAGTCAGTGAAGATATTGAGTCTGAAGAGAGTGGCGAGACACTCCATGTCATTGGGGGTATAATCTCTCAGAATGGTTAGGTCGCAAGTGAGTTCGTAGCTCGCTCCGGAACAGAAGGGTCTTTAGCTCGCTTTCCTTTCATACATAATCCTTCGACAGTCAAGCTCAAAGAGCTTGGAGAGATAGCTGAAGCATACTTTTTTCCAAAAGGATGCCATGTGATAGTGCCTTCTTGTAGTGACCATGCCGCTCATCCTTTTGAAAAATTCATAGCGATCAGCATCCAACACCTTGGTGTTAGATTTAGGTTCCCAATTGGCCCCTTCATAATTAATTTTTTAAATGAGTTAAAACTTTCCCCCATCCAACTGACTCCCAATGCATATTTGAGTCTGATATCTTTAGCCCTTGTTTATATGAGAAATGGTCTTCCACCCTCCTTGGCCAAGGTCTTTAGCCACCTTTATAGTATTAAGAGTATTAGACAGCAAGAAGGTATTTATTATCTTTCGGCCCATCCATCTAGATACAAGAAAATTCTGCCTCAAGGGGACGCCAAGGGGAAATCCAACATAGGATGTTACAGGACCCGTTGGTTTTATGTCTCTTGCCCATCCTTGCATCGTCTTCAAAATTAGTTTTGTTTTGAATCCTAGTAAATGAGCTAAGAGCACACAAGCTAATTTTTTTCACCTTATTTTAAGTTAATTTTTGTTGTGCTTTTTGCAGATGGAGCTAGGAAAGAGAGGCCAGAGTTGAGGGAAGAAGAGACCATAGTGCTCGATCAGTTTGTTGCCTCTAAAAATTTTCAGAATGATCTAAAATTTGATGAAGAGATTTAGCGAGTGCACAAGCTCTCTTCTACCCTTAGTACCAAGCTTCTTAACAACTTGCTTGACATCGGAGCATGAGGTGTTAAAGAGATTGCTCCAAAAGACTTTGAGGTGCAAAGTGATATAGGGAGAGTTAATCTCATCATGCCTCCTCCTTCAGCAAGGTCAAGGCATGCTGCCACTCCAGCTTCCACTCTAGTTAGTCATCCTTCCTCCTTTATTGCCGCTCTAGCTTCCACTCAAGTTAGTCATCCTTCCTCCTCTGCTGCCATTCCAGCTTCTGCTCATGCTGGCTACCCTTCCTCCTTGGTGATCACAAAGGAGACCTTGCTCACCCCAGTCCCTATTTCATAATTGGAGCCACCTGAAGCCAAGAGAGGAATACCGAGGTCTCTAGATCATAAAGAAGAAGCTCCATGCAAGCCTTCTCCTAAAAAATAAAGGATCGACAAGAGGAAAAGGATCGCCATTGGCTCAAAGGATGAGTTTGAGGACACTCTAGAGGACTTGTCTGAAGGCTTGGAACCTAAGACCTTGGTATTTTATGGCATTCTTCATAGAAACATGGACCGGATCTTGGGGGTTCATATGAAGTCTCTGAAAGATGAGGAGATACGAGGTAGCACCTTGGCGAGCATACTAGCTTGCCATTACCTGCTAGTCGGTATTGCACTTTCTCATTTTTCTTATTTTTTAGCATGTGCCCTAACTTCTTGTGGTATTTTTCAAAAGGGGTATTGAAGATGATAAAGTTAAGGAATGAGATCATAAGCTTGGAGGAGGAGTGAGGTAAGCTCAAGGACAACCTAGTAGTAGTAACCAATAAGGTAGCAAAGCTAAGAAAGAGACTGGAGAGCACTGATGCTATAAGGAGGAAGGCTGAAGAAACCTTGGCTCGTGAGACAGCTAGCCTAACCTTGGAAGTTCACAAGGCTCATAATGAGTTGAGACAAGAAAGAGGAGATATTAGTTTTGGTGAGGGGAGCTGAGGTCCTCAAGAGGCAGACACAAACGGCTTGGGAAAGGGTGGCTTATGCCAAGGAGAAGGCGGCACAAGCTGAAGAGGAGGTCAAGCAAGCTGTTAAGAGGGTCACCCAGGCTGAGGAAGAGACCACTAGGGTCAAAGGAGAGATGTCATCCATGGTTGCTTGGGTCGAAGAGGCTGCAATTTCTAATACCACTGATAGTTTTATGTACACCTTATGGCAAAAGCATCTAGACTTTGACTTCTCATTCTTCGATGGAGAGATTGAGGCTATCATTCAGGGCTTTATAAGGAATGAGAAGGTAGCCTTGGCCCCAAGTGATGAAACCGTTGGCGATCTTCTTGTTCGAGATAATGACCAGGCTGAGAGCAGCTCACTGATGTAAGAAACAACTATAGTAAGTCTTGAAAAGTAGATGATGGAGGATCACCCTGTGCCTACTATTGATTCCTCAACTCTTCAGGGCTCATCTGGTCCTCCAACCTCTTCCCAGATAGTACCTCCGTAGTTTTGTTTCATGCCCTATATTCCCGAATTTTTTCCTTATTGTTAATTATGATTGAGATATCTCCATGTGAACTATTACTATAATGCAAACTTCTTTGTATTTGGAGTGATCTTTCTTTTGGGTTTTTGCTCAATGAAATATTCGAATACTTCATTAATAAATTAGCATGCAGTTTTTTCTTTTAAGATGACGAACTAAACTGTTGGTCTGAATGCTAGATTAATGAACTCAATAGTTCCAAGTAGGTTGTATCGTCGACATGAACTATAGTATGCAAAGCTTGAGCTTCTTAACTTCCTGAGACAACTAGTTGGGCTATCATCTCAGAACATAGTTTCTTCGTTAAGCTTAAATAGGGTTAACTTTGAGGGAATACATTGGAAAGCTCACTAAACTCAGAATCAAAAAAGGAGTTTTTTAGACCTTTTTTTATTCAAAATTTTAAAGAATGTTATAGATTTATGAGGCTAAGCTTCATTTATTGATAATATAGCCAGAGATGTGTTGCATTCCATGCTTGAGAGAATTCAGCCCTATTTATATCATCCAAATGGTATAATCTGTTGCCCAAATTCTTCTTTATTATGTACGTACCTTCCCAATTTGGACTTAAGGTTCATTTGCTAGGTTTGCGAGCTCCAGGTAGGATAAGTCACAATACAAGGTCATGTGGTCTATAGCTCCGAGTTCAGACTTTTCTATTATAATATCTCGCAATCTGCTCTTGGTAAGTTGTAACTCTGAGGCAAGTCATGTTTCTAGTTCTTCGACGAGGTCGAGACTTATAGCAAGTAGTTGATTATTTTCCTTTGGATTGAAAGTTGCTCTCTGGTGTGAAGTTACTTCGTATTTCACCAATATCATTGCTTTAGATCCGTAAGCCATTAGGAAGGGAGTCTCTCTTGTAGTGCTATGAGCTATGGTTCTATAGGTCCATAGTGCTTTCGGTAGCTTATCTACCCATGCTCCCTTCCTAGCCTCTAATTTTGTTTTCAAGATCTGCTTGATGATCTTGTTCATAGCCTCGACTTGCTCGTTGGCCTAAGGATGATCTACTACTAAGAAGCTCTTTTCAATCCTGAGGTCACAACAGAAATTAATGAACTGCTCACTAGTGAATTGAGTCCCGTTGTCTGTTACGATCTGTTGAGGAACCCCGAATCGGCAAATGATATTGCTCCAAATGAATTTTTCAATCTTGGAAGAGGAAATTTAAGCCAATTCTTTTGTTTTAGCCTACTTTGTAAAATAGTCAACAATAACCACTGCATGCTTGCAGTTTCCATTACCTATAGGGAGACATCTGATCAGATTAATGCCCCATATCTTAAAGGGCCAAAGGCTGACCATTTATTAAAGACTGGCTGGAGGAGCTCAGGGAACTTTGGAGAACCTTTGACATTTATCACACTATTTAACAAGGCTAATCATGTCCTTTTTCATGGTTGGCTAGAAGAAACCTTACCGAAGTGCTTTTTGAGCTAGAGATAGGCCCCCAGCATGGTTTCCATCGTGCCCAATCACAATTAGGGGCGTCGATATATCTGAGGAGTGGAGTTGAAAAGCCCCTTCTATAGAGCATGTTATCAATAATGCAATACCTAATGGCTCGAGATCGCACACGACATGCTTCTAACTTATTCTCTAGAAGCTCACCATCCCATAAATATTTCATGATTGGGCTTATCCATGAATTTTGGGCCACAATAGCTGCTATTAGAACATCTTTGTGCTCGATGCTTGGTGATGGAAGAGTTTCCATCGGGATTGCACCCGAGAAATCCACATCCTTGGTTTCAGCCAAGTGAGCTAATGCATCTGCATGTGCGTTTTGAGCTCGTGGGACTTGACTAATCTCATACCTCTAGAAATTGTTATGTAATTCTTGAGCTTTCTGGAGGTAGGCAGCCATTTTCTATCTCTTTGGTTGGTACTTGCCTTTTATGTGACAAACGAGTTGATAGTTGCTAAAGATCCTCAAGTTCTTAGCTCATACCTCTCTTGTTAAATGAAGTCCTATGAGTAGTGCCTCATATTCTGCTTCATTGTTGGTGGCTTAAAATTCAAATCACAGTGTGTAGAAGATTTTTTGTTCCTCTGGGTTGATTAACAATACTCCTGCCCCTACTTTTTGCTCTTAAAAGGACCCATCTATGAAAAGTTCCCACCATGGACCTTTAGAGTCTCCACTTCATCCTCTACCAGTCTAATGAACTCTGCAATGAAGTCTGCTATTGCCTACCCTTTGATTGTTGACCTAGGTTTGTATTGAATATCAAATTGGGCAAGCTTGATAGCCCACTTAAGCAAAAGTCCTGAGGTGCATGTTTTTGCAAAGTTTGCGTCAACAAGTACTAAGTGAGCACCTTGATGGTATGCACCTGGAAGTAAGGCCACAGCTTCCTAGAAGCAATCATGAGCTTATATGCGAGCTTCTCTATAGGCATGTGGTTCTCTTCGGCGTTCATCAACCTTTTGCTCACATAATAAACTAGGAGTTGGACCCTATTTTCATCCCGGACAAGGGCTATGTTGATAGCGTGCTGGGACACTCCCAAGTAGAGAATGAGATTCTTACCTTCTTGCAGTTTGGATAACACTTCCAGGTAGAAGCGATCACAAGATTATATGCGAGCTTCTCCATAGGCATGTGGTTCTCTTTGGCATTTGTCAGGTCCCTTTTAAGCAATATAAGGATTTAAAAGAGTGGTAGGCAATTTAAAATGCAGAATTCAAATCAGATCTTACCCTTATCTCGTTGGAGACTAAGTATACAATCTTTGTTTATTTGTCACTTGAATAATAGTCGAATAATGAGATCTTGTGATTAAAAGATCAGAATT
>JANHAO010016093.1:0-14549 GCA_026873985.1 Saraca asoca | reverse complement strand
AGTTGCCAAGTCCCAGTAGTAACATACCGATATAATTATCTCATCATAACCTATGTAAGGCATTCCCATATGATCAGAAAAAGTAAAGTTATGTAATCTGAATCTGGTGTCTTGTGTGCTGACGTTATAATCTGCAAAATTGAACATTTGCTTAAAGCTCAAGATTAAACTAGCTGATTCTGGTATTTGTTAAGGAAAATGCTACTTGCTAGTCCATTTATTTACAATTCCTCTCACAGTTGCATAGATGTCACATTCCCTGCCTGTCTGGAGCTAATAATGTGATGTGTATGCAGTTGTGATGGGACTTGTAAATAAGTGGAAGTGATAAATTGTTGTTTAATTCCTCCATCACCAACAAAATACTAAAAATGCCTGACTAGGCAAAAAGAAATTTGGAGTAACAAGGTGCTGAACTGCTTCTGGCATGATATTTATTCCATGGTCATCATTCCTTAACACTTGAGCTTTTAAATTCACACACCAGAGATAAGAAAAGAAAATCAAGCTCGATCACAAGGAGTTGAAACTGTACAGTTAAAATGATATGATATAGTAATCTTTGTGGAGGATAATTTCTGGCTGATCAGTTGGTAATTTCTAATGAAATTTTTTACTAGCTCAGGTAGTAGTTCCTTGAAACAAACACTTGACCTTGGCTTTTGGCCTTTTGCTGTCAAGATTTCTATTTCTTTTGTTTAGAGTTGTTAAGTTTATGAAACGCAGAACACCAATGCTATTAACAATGCAAAAGTATCTTAGAAGTCAGTAATTCAGGTCTCTTGCTGCTGCTGTGTGGTTAAGAATTATCTTCCAACTTAAAATAGAGCTACTTGTTTTCTCACTGACATACTGAGTTGAATTTTCCATGGATACGGTGATTCAAGTGGTGTATCCACATGATCACCCAAAGTATCCCATCTTGTTAGCATTATGGCTTTGCAAGTACGCTGACCGTACTGATTCAGGTGGGCCTAAGAAAACAAAATAACTAAGATTAGCAAATATTAATGATCGATACATATTAACAGCTAACATAACATTTGTCATCAGTGATTTTATGCACTTTTTATGCCAAACATGCCTTTCCTTACACCATCATCATGACATTCTTAAAACGCATTTAACACCATTTAGATATTGATATTATTTTAATGAACTTCGAAGCAAGTAATACTCTTTGGTGCCTGAACGACAATACGTTGGGATGAGGATATGAGGAAACTCTCCTTAAAAGTCGAGTAATCATAAACACAAATTTCATAGTTCACCTTCTATTCAGGAGACATTTATAGTTGGTTGTTTCAAACTTTCAATACGTTAGCACGCATAGTGAACCTTGGAGCATGTATTTATCTTTTTCCTTAGGAGTCTTGTGTTGTATTAGCTATATTCTTCGCTGGCCAAATAATTTACTGATCAAAGGAGGTTGGATATGGTTTGAGTTATGAGGCTCAGCATTAAAATCTATCTCCAACACTGACATATTATGAACGTATCAGAAGTTTACCCTTCAGCAAGATTATCCCGTATTTTTTAATGAAAAGTGGGAAATTGTACTGAACTTGCCTTCGTGGAATAGCCTATAGAAGATACAGTATTACTCCATATTTTGAATCCAAAAGAAGAGAAAAACCTTGAATAGTTGTATTCGAAACTTTGAGAAAGAAGAACTAAAAAAGTCATCCTTATTATTAGAATATTTTACAGACCACCAGAAATCAACATACAGGCAGAAAAGAAGTAAGGAAATTCGTCTAAGAAATCCTCACAAGATACAATATGTCAATATAATTAATGCTTACGAAAATTCGGCAGGACTAAAAATTAGATGCAGCAAAGGAAGGATAATTAAACAAAGAGATGGCTATATCTAAAGGATTCACGCGCTTAACACAAAGACAGGTTTTGATTACATTAATTGCTTTCCTGCAAAATAAGCTAATTAACTAGTAATTAATTATTGCTATCTCGATATAAGATGTTGATCTCCATGGATGAAACTTAAACTTCATCTAGAAGATAAGTGTATTTTTAGTCTCTAACATGTGCATAAGTTGGAACATTCAACTCAGCCAAGGCTTCCTTTTCCTCAAACTCCATTTTGTGTTCTGGTTCATAGTTATTGTCACAAGGCTTCGGTTTCTTATTATGCACACCATGGCTGTGATATAATATGATATTAGGCTTTATATCAAAGTCCCTGACAAAGAGATCCTTTCTTGTATCTAATACTGAAGGAGGATCAAGAACAAGGTCTTTGATTGCTTCTGGCATGGGTTGGCCCTTCATCTCCTTCTTCCAATAGTCTCCCATGTCTTTTCTTCCATAGCCGATGTTGGAAAGCTTGCAGAAAAAAAAAAGAAAAGCATAAAGATTACACAAAATGAAAAAGAAAATCTCTGAAGACATGCATACATAAATAGCTTTATGTAAGAACTGACAGAAATATAATCAACTCATTTATGCAACTTCTCCTAGCAGTTAAACCTTTTTGGATCAACTGGTATGGTATTAGAGCCTCTTCAACCAAAAAGTCTAAGAGTTCTAATCCGGCCAACTCCATCAAGCTTTAATCAAAATTAAATTTTAGCACAAGATAAAATGGACATGTGCTATATTCCTACTTTTGCGTGAAATGATGTGTTACAGTTTTGGAACTTTCTCTTGATAACCTTTGAAATCATCTTACACTTAACAAAAACATCTTATGATGATAAAGCCATTGGTTTTAAATCTCAAATTTAAATGAGTAAATTACAGGAAAAAAGTTGGCCACACAAGAGGACGAAACTGAATTTGCAGACAGAAGGTTAAGAGAAGCTTACCAGGAGAAAGCACAGGATTATGGCAAAGATGAGTTTCATTTCTTTGCCAAGCTGAGGGCTGCTTCTTGGATATGTCAACTTGAAAGCTGGCTAGTGTCTAAGATGATCTTTAGGATCCGACAAGTTGTTTAAATAGGCAAATTTGCAAAGTGAGATGAGACCCGTTATTCACGTATTAGGTATATATATATATATGAATACATATACTATTACAGAGTTGGTTATGTTAGACCACGATGAGATATGAGATAGCTGTCATGAAGGTGAACAGCACCAAAGCTGACAGTTTAAAATGCCTCTCCTTGCCCTTGTTCACACCACATCATAATCTAGAAACAATTTTTACCAAAGAAGAAAAAAAGACAAGTATGCGTGCGTGCGTGCGTGTCTACATTTCTTTTTCTTTCCTTGGCCTTATATTTTTCTCTCTTCTTTCCTCTTTTCCAAAGGGAATTTGACTATGAATAATGCTAGTTGCATTATTATTTACTTAAAATTCATCTTATAATGTTGCATATATATAATTTAAATTAAATAAATCCAATCTATTTAATTTAAACTAGATCAGTTTGATAATAGATCATATTATATATTCTGTTGTGAAATTAATTATGAACAAATGAAGTGTAAATAATATTATTAATAAACTATTCTCAAAATTTTATCATAAAGAATTAGGAATATACATACATATATATATATATATAGAGAGAGAGAGAGAGAGAGAGAGAGGCTCAAGGATTGTGTTGCATATTTCTGCATTAGTCGTAGTACTTGATTAATGTTGCTATACAATATTACAGTAATCATTTCAACTTTAATAAAGTTAAACATGGGAACATGTGAGGGATCTTTAATACTTGCTTTAACATTATTCTTCTTTGTCGTTCTTTCCATGAAACTTCCTAAATATGTATTTCTAATATCTGTTAAACTATTGTGTGATTACTAATGAATCTCAAAGTTATGCTTTTGGACGACGACACTCTTTTTTCTTCTGTGTTGGTGTGGGATATGCAGAAGCGATTCATGTTACAGTATCGAGCCACTCAATTCTGGTTTTTAAAGCACACAAACATAATATATAATATAATCAATTTTTTCACAACCAGTTTACATTTAAATGTAGATATAGACTCCAACTTAAACTAGTTGTGAGGTTGATATACCAAACTTTGTTCTGCATATCACAGTTGAATCGACAATAAATAATCAGAAATACCAATATGCACACCATGATTTTCACATGCAAATAAAATCGGAAAATGAAGGGAAAAAAGTTGCTGCATTTCGGGTTGACTTCAGAACAGTGGTGTTTGTGACTAATGACAAATCTGTAAATTTGAAGGCCCTAATTTTGACACATGTTTTATTCAAAACTAAGGACTGTGCATGGTGCAACCATTTTTGTGGCTGTGGATGTGTTTTTGTGGTAAAACAGTTGCTGTACTATCTGGCAAATAAAGTAGAGAACCACTTTGTAGAAGTTGCTGCGGGAGGAAGGTGTTATATATATATATATATATATATATATATATATATATAAAATCTTTAACCGTTGGGTGGAAGTATAGACTATTTATAATTGAAATTAAATAAAGTTCAACCTGCATTATCACGGTTTCTACGTGAAGGTACATTCTCTGCTCCTGCAGCACATTCCACTCCCATGAATCCTTGCCCCCCAAAACTCTAGCCACATGATGACAGCGAATATGTGGCTTTCTGTAAGAAAGCGCAACTTTTTATATTCGACATGAGAAAGAAAGATGTTAACAGGGATTGTGAGATGGTAGTTATAAAACACCAAGCTCTGTTTATATTACTAACCACAATTTGAATTAAATTAATTTTATCCATATTAATATGCTTAAGATATTAATTCAACGATTAAAAAGTCTACTTAAAATATGTGAAAAGATGGCATGTTACATATATATATAGATGTTGTGTGATGGTGCACACTCATCCAGAAGCCTGCATGCACTTGATTTAAAAAGGAGGGTTGACATTTTATGTCACACATATGCGACAGGCACATTTCTTATTTACTATGCTTTATTCAAAAGGAAAATGCATAATCTGACTAATTTCATAGCCACCCCACTTTTCAAAAACTCATATTTGACAAGTCCAAATCAAACTTCGAATTCTAATTATTATATATTTGTTAGAATATATCTTTATATAAATGGTCATATTCTAAACGTCAGGATGATATAATCTAATTTCATGTGGATCTAGGATTGTACACCTTGGATGATTCCAATTTTGATTTTTTGCTGCCCCACTATACACTTTCAGCCCAACGAAAGATAGAATTCAGTGGGTGCGGCTGGTTGATATTAGAACTTTCATGAGCCAACCCCAATTTAGATAAGAACTCAAACAAAATGCTCGGTTTGCTTTATTCTGTTAAGTCAACTTCAAAAATGCATCACTAAATATTATGTCATGATGCTTGTGAAGAAATCAAACCAAAATTAAGATCCACTATTTTAATCTTGCAGAGGTCGTGGCTAGCAAAGGTCATTCCATTATAGTATACCGGATTATTTCTTGTTTTCCTTTTTGTGACCCGTAGGGTGGGTTGCGATGCATCTGTCTGCCAAAAGTCAACTTAATTTCTGCACCAAATTGCCTACTTGTCCCTCGAACAATTACTTGTTTCATAAGAAAAATCTCAGTTGTAATCTTTATTAATTAATGTTTTATCTAGATCATGGGAGAACATACAATGGGCATGATACTATATGATCTCAAAATGAAATGGCAATAGACAACATAAACTTTTAGAAACGAACCTTGAATATTGGACTAAAATATATTAAAAAATCCCTTTGACTTTTAGGTGATGTCCCAATTTTTAAAACCTGCAATTTCGTGTTCAAACTTTAAACATGGTGCAACTGATATCATTAATTTCAATGCAAATCTAAAATAAAAATTAAAAAATCTGAAAAATCATAACGACTTAATTCATTAAAAAAAGATATGAAATTTGTAATAAAATTTTATTGTTTCTATAGCCTAATTTATTCATGTTGTATTTGCTTTGCTAACGCTAACATAATGACAAAGAATTACCTGTTCAAAATTTAAATTATCTTCATCCCTAAATTGCTCAATTAAAAGAAAAGCATTTTTAACCATCGATGACAATTTAGAAAGTTACAAGTATTATAATCTTACAAGTTGCGTCCGTCAACTATATATGATTAACAAATACGTGAACGAAGGGAAAACTGAAACTTACAATGGATCTCATCGGCTATGTGCTTTTCCATATCAAACATTCAACAAGTGGAAGAAAGTTTATTAGCTTCCTTTTCCTCTTGGGGAATCAGTGCCTTAGTGGGTTGGTATGATAGCATATTTGGTTAGGGCGAAGTTCAAATTGGATTGACAGCGTATTAATCTGATCTGATAAAGCTAAAAATAGCTTTTTAAAAAGATTTCAAAGCATCAAGCAAGTTCATGCATATGTATCTGATACAATATGGTGATAAAAATAGAGCAGAATAAATGAAATTTGTGGAAGAAGAAAGCCAGATTGTGCCTTCAGACTTTAGAAAAGGCATTAATTATCTTATCATGATATTGGTATTTTCTAAATCCTTGGTTGACTTGATCTTCAGATGTGACCCTTGGTGTGTGAAAGGCACCAAAATGGAGTGAATTATGAATGTCACTTTAATGGGTTTAGAAGAGCTTATCAGTGATGTTTGGGATCTTTACTCAAGCAAAGCACAGCCCTTGACAAAGGGTTTAGTGGGCTTGTCAGAGTTGGAAAACTTTTGTGCGGACTTGTGGGAATTAGCTAAGCCTTGACAGCTGCTGCAAATTGATCGGTTTTTCTCAACATTCCATCTCTTTTCCCACAACACATCATGGAATCACAAATAGTATAAGCAAATTAATTAAGAGACACCATGGTAGTGAGGAAGGTATGAATCAAATTAAGAGAAAGTGTAATATATATCTGTTGCCTTGGTCAAAAGCTTAGCAAAAGTGAAAGTGCTTTAACTTATTTAAATTATTACATACTTTTACATGCTTTCTATAACGATCCATTATTATTATTTACAAATTTTTTGATAATACAGAGAAATTCGAATTAAATTCAATTTAATTTGTTTTAAAAAAGGGATTAATTTCATTTAAATTATATTAAATATGTAATTTAAACTTAATGGAAAATTGATATATGTGAAACAATATATTTATATATACTTGATAGAAGTGAGAATTATTATTATATTCAAATGGAATATGCTTGTAAACTTTTTTTTTTTTTAATTTTTATTCCAACCTCTTCATCCTTCTCATTTTAACTCATTCCAAATGCACCAAAAACTTGACCCGTCCTCCCATCTTGGATCACCAAATCCCAAATAAAATAACAGAAACTACAAGAATGATCTTAGCTTTATTGTCCTTTTAGATACTTACCTTTTACTTAATTTAATTTCTTCTCCCTTCCTCCTAGAAACAAAGAACAGAAAGATTAGAGTTTCAAGAGAAACAAAGACATGAGACTTGAAGTTGGTTCTTGGAGCTTCATCCTGTGTGTCCTACTCCTCTTTTCTGTAAGATTTAGCTATTTTTTTTGCCATCAAAGTAATACTTCTACGGTGAATGAAATTTTTCTTTCCATCCATCACGTAGCACTCATATTACTCTTAGAAGTTTTAATCTTTGTTTAACTGATTCTAGATCATTTTTCTTTTCATATTACAAGTACTTCAAATTTACTAGCTAGAATGCTGATTATACTATATTGATTGATTATTTTGATTCTTTCTCGTCAGGATCAGGATTCGTTGACTTCTTTTATTTTATAGATATATATATATATATATTTTTTTTTCATTTTATCTTCTAAATTTCTGCAGATTGCCCAAGACAGTGGGGCTAGAAAGATAGCCATAACATCTGGGACAGAGATTCAACTGAAGCAACTTGGCCCAACAGATGGCCTCATACTTACTAAAATTATGCAGAAAGAAGGTGCTGTTGTAGAAATACATGATCGCCATGTCAATAAAGATGAAGAAGATCATGATGACGATAAAGAGGATAATCATAAAAAGAGCAAAGGAAAGCATGTGAGAAAAGATGGTGATCATGATCATGATGATCATAGAAAGTTCAAAGGAAAGCGTGTGAATAAGAAATATGATGATAACAAAAAAATCAAACAAAAACATGTCCATGGTTATGAATCTTCTGATGTGGAAAATCAAATTGAACCTGAACTATATGTATTTTTCACCCCAAGTGATCTAAAGGTTGGTGAAACAATGCCCATCTATTTTTCCCACAAAGATCCTTTATTAGCCTCTCCAAAATTGCTACCTAAAGAAGAAGCCGACCAGATTCCTTTCTCATCAAAACAACTTCCCTCCCTTTTAAAATTCTTCTCTTTTCCCAAACACTCTCCTCAAGCCAAGGCCATGAAATATACACTCAAAGAATGTGAAATTGAGCCCATGAAAGGAGAGACCAAGTTTTGTGCTACTTCCTTAGAATCTCTGCTTGATTTTGCAAGCTATATGTTTGGATCAGATACTCAGTTCAAAGTCTTAACCACAACCCATCTCACAAACTCCACTGTACTCTTACAAAACTACACAATCTCACAAGTTAAAGAGATATCAGTACCAAAGGTGATAGGGTGTCACCCTATGCCTTACCCATATGCAGTTTTCTACTGCCATAGCCAAGAGAGTGATACTAATCTGTTTGAGGTTTTGGTGGAAGGCCAGAATGGGGGAAGAGTTCAAGCAGCAGCTGTTTGCCACATGGACACCTCTGACTGGGACCCACATCATGTTTCATTTCGTGTACTCAAGGTTGAGCCAGGAAGCTCCCCTGTGTGCCATTTCTTCCCCACTGATAATCTTGTTTGGGTGCCTTTGTCCGCTGCTCTCAAATAGCTTGGTGTTCGTTTCGTTAGTGTGGGGTGCACCTCGATATAGAACTATGCTATGCTAGTAGAGATGTTTGTGTTGCAGTCATGAAAAAAAAAGGGAAAAATTGATTAAAGATGACGAAAAATGATTATATTTATGATGCAGCAGTAGAGAATGTGAAATTACAATAATGGGACTGCAAAAAGCATTACAAATTGCATTTTAAATCCTTATTAGTTGTGGTTACTAGCTCTAGCCACGATGTTCCAGCAATCAGTTGTGGATGGAAGAACCATGTATACATGTATACTGATGAAAATGTTACTAATTAATCATAGAGTGTTCTATCATTTGCGGTAATGTTCATCTTTAGCTGTAAGTCATATCGTGGTGTGATTGTATGTCCGTTGTATTGATAATGATAATTTTAAACATCTCCTGTATTGATTTAATGATATCTGATATTATTTTAATATTTTTTTAATATTTTATAATTAAATTCAAGATGTTAATATGGATTAAACATCTATCTCTATTTTAATACATGGGTAGAGGAGGTGGTAATATTCTTATTTTTTGTGATGAGAATATATTTGTATTTAAATTTAAATATTTAAAAATCTCATTTTTCATATCTTATATCTTTGCAGATAATTATCCTCATTGTGTTATTAAAAGAATATTATGATAATAAATGCGGTCAGCTCTTGAAAGGTAAAACAATGAAGTTTCTCGAGGCTAAATACGTAGTTTCTTAAATAAAAATAGTTGAATGACAGTGATAAAATGACACTACGCATACAAAACATTATAACGACTTTTCAAATGCAACATGTAAAATCAAATAATATTAGTCAAACATGCGTGTGAAATGCAATTCAATTTTGAATGGTCTTTATATTAATATTGTTCTAATTGATATAATTTTTAAAAATCAGACATATTAGGATTTCTTAGAAATTATAAGAACGTTCCATTAACGTTGTTGATTTTAATATATTTTTCTTTTCATGTGTTTAATTCATTAACCTTTTAAGGTTTGATTTGTTTAAAAAAAAAAAAGGTCTATTGAGTTACGTCCGTGAAAATAAAATTAAGAATAATTTAACATTTTCATCTTTGAAAAATATTATTTTTTATTTTATCTTTTAATGATAAATATTTTTAATTTTTTATTTAATATTCTAATTTAAATCAATTCAATCATATTATTAATTATTCATTAAATTAATATAAAAAAACTGATACGTATGAGAATTGACATATATCTATTAAAATATAACATCAAAATAACAGGTGAATTTAAAAATTAAAAGCTCATTAATGTATAAGAAAAATGTAAAAAGATGAATTAAATGGCATATTTTATCTTTTGGCAAAACAGCTAGACCTTAAACCTCTTCTTAATCAATATTCTTTTCTATTTTCCAGAAAAGAAAATTTTGATTCTTTCCCTAACCTTTGAAGATTCTCTCAAGTATTATGAGTTTGTCAATATGATTTTTATGATTCTTTTATGATTTTTTTTTTTATGATTCTAAATGTGTTTTTATGATTTTATTTTTAATATCTATGTTTATACGCTTTTTATTGTTAACTAGAAAGTTTAAGGAGAATGTGACAAAAAGGAAAAAAACAAAAGAGTTTATAAGGTGTGAATTTTTTGAGTTGGGGTTTTTTTATCGGTTTAGTGTTAATTTATTTAAATTAAGAAATTTCCATTTTCATCTAGTTGTAAATTAAGAAAATTTTTAAATTTATCTATTTTTATGTCTGTTGACGACGAAATTTGGTTTGTGCGGGAAACCCAAACTTCGGCCAACAGGTGTGTGTAGTTCGTGTGCCCCAAGTTATTTTCTAACTTGAAGGAAGTGCAGATTAGAAGAGGATGAAGATGGCGAAGAGGAAGATAGAGGGCGGCGTGCACGCAATGTTTAACGTAGTTTAGCTAAATCCAAACAATACCGGACCTTACGTCCACGACGGAGCTTTTATTAATATTTCAAAGAGATTTTTATAGAGTTTTGGCATACAAGTTTCTGGCCTCCTCCCTCTTCTAACAATGTATTCCTATTTATAGTGGGAAGGAAAGCTACATAAAATAATTATAAGCTACAGTTGTGTTATATCAAGAAATAAATGTGAAAGACAAATAAACTCCTGCAATGTGGTTGTTGCATGCTCCTTTTTACGAGATGGGCCCCCTCTTGTCGGTTGCAGGCCAACACTTGTATGAGTTTGTCTCGTGATCTTGCATTACCGAGTGGGATGTTCGTCCTTGCAAGCTAGGTTCCTTAGCTCGGGGTCGCTGTGGAGGATTGTTATAGCGAGCCCGGTGTCACTGTGGTGGTTGGCTACTTAGCGAGCTGGTTTCACGATGACTTCATCGTGTCACTTCCTGGCAGTAAGCGATGTGGAGCTTGCTAGGCGTCTTTAGCGAGATGGGTAACTTGGCCTCTGCCGGGCTCGAGTTTGTCTCATTTTCGTAAGATTGTTTTTTGCCTATAACATAAGCCCTCCAACTCTCGATTTGCTTTGCGTATCGATAGTTGTAATTTTTCTAAAGCTTTATTCATATCTCCAGTCAGAGTCCTTGCTTGACCGGATTGTCATTTCAGACTTTTTATCTATCTTTTCATTTCTGCTTTAGGCCATGCTTTCTTCTATTGGCAATTTTTGACCATTGGTGTGGCACCGTCGTTCGTTTTAGGCCGTTAGATGAAGATCAGTCAGATGTCTTCTAGATTTTTTGATGGACCGAGTTGGTCTTTTTATACCCTGAGGGACTTCTTCTTTGGCCTCAGAGAAGTTTAATGGAAGAGGATGATGAGCCCCCTGCGTTTTTGGTATCTTGGCTTTTGGTAAAGCTCGTTGAGGCATGGATGGCCTGTTGCAAAGTGTTGGGAGGCATGGATAGCCTATTGCACATAGCTTCGTCATAGGATCCATTTGGCTGGCTCCTAAGGAGTCTTGTGCTGATCTTGGACTATCTACCCTGGCTTCTTCCATAGAATCCAACATGGCTGTTAGGACTCCTGGTGCCCTTTTGAGCTGTGCTGGGTTTGTTCCAAGAAGAATCACTGGCCGGTATGGGAAGACTGCAGAAGTGGAGTTGTTGGTCTTCCTATTGGTGGGAGTTTGCCTCCTAGTTTAGTCGGCTTATCACTTTCTTACCGAAATGGTAGTATTAGGCTTGTAGGCTTTTTGCCATTATTTCTGTATTTCTGTATTCCTTCTTTATCTGATGTAATCTTGCCTTGTTGAGGCTATTTAGTATATGAGCTCTTCTGTGTAGTTTCTAAAAGTTGTATTGGATGCTTCGTGCATCGCTATTTGTATATCTTTGATGATTAATAAAAGTCTTCTTTTGACTAATCGACTGCACTTTTAACTTTTTGTTTTTCATTTGGTTAGCTTCGACAAGTGAGAATCAGGCCACACGCAAGCTGCGACTGATGAGGGCTCGTACAAGAGCTATGATTTTCTAGCTGCATGTAAGTTACGGATATTCATGTTGCATGAGAGCTGCAACAAGTTCATTTTGGCATCCTCGCAAGGCGGTGAGCTTGTCATCCATTATTTGATTTGAAAATGCTATCGAGGTGGGCTCTTGGGTTGTCTCACCCTCACGTGCAAGGTAGGCTCTGGGGTCATCTCACCCTCGGTGATGAGGTAGGCTCCTGGGTTGTCTCACCCTCAGATGTGAGGTAGGCACATCTCACTCTCTCATGTGAGGTAGGCTCTGGGGCCATCTCACCCTCAGATAGGTTTTACAGTAGCAAAAGGATAGCTCCTCGCTAAATGAGGTTGCTCATCTGTACCACAGTAAGCTCATTGCTCAGTGGTCGAGGAATTTGCACTCTTGATCCCTGTTTGAGGGACTTGGTTTGCTCTGGATGTATCGACGGGGTAGGCCTCACGCTGTCTCACCCCTGAATGAATCCTTGCAATGATGGAGTGAAAACTCGTTGTCTAGATAGTGCTTTTTCAGCCAATCGGCTACAAATTACATTGATTAAACATAGAATGATTGATATAACTTATCATCATTGGTCTCAAGAAAACATTACAGGATTAGAATATGGTCCTAATGGTAGGCTCCACTATTAGCTAATGATTCGCTGAGCCTGTTGAGCTCATTGCTCTGGCGGTCTTACCACGTGATCTTGTAGTTTGCCTCTTTTGATGAGGTTTTTAATGGCATCTTTCAGTATCCAACATTCTAAGGTGGTGTCTCTAGCTTCATTCTGATAAGCATAGAATCTACTTGAATCTCTGGACTTGGTGGGGGCTCTCATTGGTCTGGGCCTTCCGAAGTCCTCGTTATGCCTTTTCGTTGCAAAAATTTTATCCTATGTATCTAACAGAACGATGTAGCTTTTGAAGCGGCCTCCAGGTCATTGAGGCTTTGCCTTCTTCACAAGCTGAGGAGTGGGATCGTGACTTCGACTCTCGTCGTTCCTCTTTTTGCATGCAGTGGGACCACTGGTGTCCGCTTTCTGCTTGGGTTCCTCTATTCTGAAGGTTTCTTCCCATCTTATTTGTTTGGTAGCTTGCTTGTAGAATTCAAAAAGGTCTCATGCTGGGGACTTGTAGAGGCTTCTATACAACTTTCCATCTTTGTGAAGTCCCGCTGAGATGGCTGTTAAGAGGCTTTCCTCCGAAAGATTCTCCATGAAGTTGGTTTCATGCCTGAATCGGGCTATATAATCTTTCAATGATTCGTTCTTACGTTGGAAGATCATTGCGAGATGGCAAGGAGGCGCGAGCTGCCTCTTAAGCACCCGATATTGGTCAATGAATTTCCTTTTAACAGGTTTGCTTGGCCAAAACAAGGTGAAAAGGGCCGAAAATTTCAAAAATTTTTCTCCCTTTGGCTGAGCAAACCTCCCATAGATCCATTGGTGTAAGGTCTCAAATACTACTCAGAATAATTTTAGAGTAAAAGAAAGACCTTACTAACCTTCAGTCCAGCTCAAGCAGTGAAAGAAGAAGATGTTTCTGAGTCACCAAGTAGTCCAAGTATACTACCTCTACCGGTGATCCATGGCAGCAAAATCCTCTTAATGGACTCTAAAGCTTTCCTCTTAGTGCTAGCAAAGATAGAGCTTGAAAGGGATGAATTTTGGAGCTAAAAGTCTGGAACTTTTCCAGCCTTCTTCTTCTCTTCTTGGTTTCAGTATGGAGGCCGAAAGCTTCTCCAAGCTTTATCCTTTTTCTTTGGCCGAAATTTCTTCTTGAAACTTCTCACAAGCCGCCAAATGAAAGGCAAAAAATGGAAGCATGAAACAGTGCCGTTTTGGGGTTAATGAAACAAGTTTTCATTAATTGTAAAATGGCCCAAAAGTTTCCTTAAACTTTATTTTAGCCCCAAGGCAATTTCACTAAATTACAATTTAGTCCCTGGACATAAGATGTGTCCAAAACTTGGCCATATCATTTCCTGTTATGCATGTGACCCAGTAGGCCCCCGATCTATTGGCAAAAGTTCAAAATGCCCTTCAAACCATTTGAAGGCATATTAATTCCTCCAAATTAAGCAATTGGACTTTAAGCTATAAGCGGACTCTAGCAAGTCATTATAGCTACCCAATTCTAGGTAGGAGTCTTTAAGGTGACAAGCCTGTTGTAAATGGTCTATTGTGTGTTATTCAGTGTGAGTTACACAAGGCACATGATACAATCCTTTCATTACAATATCCAGATTAGTCAAAGATATGAATGACAGTCAACCTTTGTAACCAATCATATTTTCTCAACATCGTGAATTATTTGACTTGATTGAATTCGAGCACTCAATTCCAAA
>JANHAO010016092.1:0-14532 GCA_026873985.1 Saraca asoca | reverse complement strand
GTAGGGTATGGATATAAATTTTTTTGACGGGTATGGGTATGGGTATTATCATACCCGCCCGAACCCTACCCATTGCCATCCCTATCCTTTCTTCCTCTCGGTCCACCTCCTTCTGCACTTCCGGAGCAGCATTAGTTCTCTGAACTTGTTATATATATAAAAGTGGCCTCGTAAGGATGAATCCCCGAGCTCGCGTAAGTCCTTCGCTTCGACGAGAAGCCTTCAGTAGGCTTCGCTTCGCCCATCAGAAAGTGACAACAACAAAATACTCCTAACATCAGCCTCGCCTCGCTTGTCACAATGCAATGACGCTACGAGAATATTCGGGCACATTCTGAGGAACAGCTTCCCCTGCGAGGGACGGCCCAGCGAAGGAATTACGAGACCGGATCATCGACTAGTCGATCACTCCAAGATCGCTTCCTCGCTACAGCGGCACCCAACTTGCTACAATAGAACCTGTGACACCTTTGAGCCAGGAATCCCCTGCTCAGGATGTTGAGTAGCAGACACAAGTCTACCACCCACCTAGAGAGACCATTCAACAGCCTACTTTCTACAGTAGCTGGATTGTAGCCTTTTTGCTATTTTTTCTCATTTATAGTTTGATGTAACACCACTGTAGCTGATATTTAATGCATGTAACTCCTCCTTCCTCTATAAATAGGATTACATTATTAGAAGAGGGGGAGGAAGTCTTGTAAGTAGAAAACTCTACAAATTACTTTACATTAATAAAATCTCTGCCGTGGACGTAGGGTTAGATGCTGCCCGGATTTAGCTGGCTAAACCACGTTAAACGTGTTGTTTCTTTTTTCCTTCGTCCTCTTGATCCTTTCTTTTCCACACTTTGGAGGCAGCATTAGGTCCTAGAACTCCTCCCTGTTGACTGAAGTTTGGGTCCTCTGTTCGAACCAAATTTCACCCGTCAACATTTTGGCACCGTCTGTGGGGACCATCTGCTCTCTAGAATCTCTGTTACAGCCTAACAATAGCCGGAGGAAGAACGACTCGGAGTTCTACTGTTCCAGCTCCTCAGTAGCACACTACTGCACCTGAAACTCAAGAAACTCAAACGCCTGATCAGTCTCGATCGGCACTCAAAAATACAGTCAGAGAGTTAGCTGAAATCGTCAAGGTGCTCGCTCAGGCACAAGCACAAAATGCACAAAGACAAGAGGAAGTCATGGCACAATTCCAGCAGCTTCGTGAGGAAGCTCAGAGAGAAATTCATGATGACTGCAACAGCCAGCGACTAGGGGGCTCGCAGCGAGCAGAAAGCCCTACCCCTCAACACAAAGGACAACGCCCAATAATGGAAGAGGTCCTTCGCAGGCTCAAATAGCTAAAAGAGCATCCATAGCCTCAGAGCCATCAGCCTCGTAATGACGAGACCTAATCATTTTCTACAGAGATCGAGAAGTAACCTATCCCGCAAAAACTCAAAGTGCCCGCTATCCCACTGTATGATGGGAACGACAACCTGAGCGATCATTTGGATGCGTTCAACACTCAGATGGACCTCCAAACAATCGATCCCCTGGTAAAGTGCTGCGTCTTTCCCGCCACATTAGGGGCAATGCCTCGGGCATGGTTCAGGATCCTCCTGGCTCACAGCATCGGCAGCTGGGAAGAGTGCCAAAGGAGATTTGCTAACAATACCTAGCGCTGAAGAAGCAACTTGCTCCTCCTTGCCACCTCACAATGATTTTCCAGCGCAAAGATGAGTCGCTCAAAGACTACATGGCCCGAATCAGGCACGAGGCCAACTCCATGGAGAATCCTTCGGAGGAAAGCATTCTGACGGCTATCTTAGTGGAACTTCATAAAGACGGTAAATTATACCGAAGCCTCTACAAGTCCCCCACTCGGGACCTCACCGAATTCTACGATTGAGCATCCAAACAAATAAGATGGGAAGAAACCTTCAGAACGGAGGAACCCAAGCATAAAGCGGGCCATAGTGGTCCCACCACGAGCAAAAAGAGGGGTAGTGAGAGTCACGACAATCCCACTCCTTATCTTGTGAAAAAGGTGAAACCTTAGCGACCTAAAGGCCGTTTCGAGAGTTACAGCATCTTGTTGGATACACAGGATAAAATCTTCACCGTAGAAAGGCATAACGAGGACTTTGGAAGGCCCAAGCCAATGAGGGTACCTGCTAAGTCCAGAGACTAGAGCAGATTTTATGCTTATCACAACGAGGCTAGACACACCACCTCAGAGTGCCATGTACTGAAAAATGCTATTGAAGGCCTCATCAGAAGGGGTCGACTACAGGATTATGTGGTAGGATCATCAAGGCAGCGTGCTCAACAGGCTCAGTGAGTTATCACCCAAGAGCCCAAGCCCTCCATTAGAATCATATTTTGATCCTGTAACGCTCGTTTATTATCGATTGTACCAATTATGGTATTTTGAATCAATTCAAATTATCGATTGGCCAAGTATTATCCAGACAAAAAGTTTTCACTCTGTCTTTGCAATATCGCTACAACGAACGGTTCTTACCTTGCTATAGCATTACATTGCAATATCGCTATAGCGAATGGTTCTCACCTCACTATAGCATTACATTGCAATATCGTTATAGCGAACGGTTCTCACCTCGCTAAAGCATTACTTTGCAAAATCGCTACAGCGAACAGTTCTCACCTCGCTGCAGCATTACATTGCAATATCGCTATAGTGAATGGTTCTCACCTCGCTACAGCATTACATTACGATGTCGTTACAGCAAACGGTTCTCACCTCGCTACAGCATTACTTTGCAAAATTGTTACAGTGAACGATTTTCACCTCGCAACAACATTACTTTGCAATGTCACTACAGCGAACGATTTTCACCTCGCTACAACACTACTTCGCAATCTTATTTCGGCAAATGATTTTCACTTTGCTACAATGAAACCAAAATGAAAACTTAAACAAAACAAGTTGTCACAACTTCCATGCATTTTCTCGCAGCTCTTATACCGATGACTTCCCACAGCTCTCATGTGGACGTATCTCTCATGTCTCAAATGAGACTTCTCAGGCACCGCTTACATGCGACCCCACTCTCTCGCTTACAATAGATCGAGCAGTCAGAAAAATAAAGCACAGTCGATTGGCAGAAAGGAACATTTCATTAATCATCAGAAGTTTACATATAACGATGCGCAGAGCATCTATTACAGCATTTGAAAGAAGAAAAGCTCATACAACAAAAGTCCTCGTCCAAGTGAGGCAAAATCACATCAAAAGAAGAAGTGAAGAAATGAAGGCAAGGAGCTTGACGACTTGGCAAAACCATTCCGGCAAGAACGGAAGACCAATGACCGAGCTTGCGCCTGCAGGAAGAACATCAGCTCCCAGTTCCTCTTGCTTATTCCCCTCCGGCGCATCCCCCTGAGCTAGGCTAAGAGCAAGTCCAAAAGTCATAGTCAACTGGCTAGGGTGCTGCACCACAAGCAGCAGCCAGAGGAGGTGGCCCGAAGTCAACACAAGATCCCCCAAAAGCCCATCTGGTGGATCCTGCGATGGAGCCACGTGCGACGGGCTATCCATGTCTCCTGGAACTCTGCAACAAGCCATCTATGTCCCAGCAAGCTTCATCGGAAGCTAAGACACCGGAACGCAAGGGGCTCTTCTATCTCCTTCATTGAGTTTCTTTGGGATGAAAGAAAGAATGCCCCAGGCTATAAATAAACCCGCTCGGCCCTTTGAAGAATCCAGAAAGTGTCTAACCTGATCTTCATTTAATGGTCTGAAATGAATAGTAATGCCACGCCAACAGCCAAAAATGACAAACAGAAGAAAGCATGGCCTAAGGCAGAATGGAGAGACATCTGACATAACATTTTGGTCAAAAGAGGATAATGACTGAAGATATGAATCTACCCTCGGGAACTTACAACTCCCGGTCCGTAAAGCAAATTAAGAGTTAGGGAGCTTATGTTATATACAAAAATGGCCTTGAGAGCTCGCGATCTCAGCATGACAGAGACATTCATCAAACTTCATCTTGCCCACCAGAAAGTGGCACAGTGAGGTAACCCCGGCCTCACCTCGTCCATCATGAGGCAACAGTGCAGCAGGATCATCCAGACATATCTCTCGTGCTACCCTCGCCTAGTGAGGTAGCGACCCAACAAGCCAACGAGGAATCCATAAAACTCGCCTGCCAAGTAGCAGCACCAGGCTCCCTACAGCGGTCCCCATGACAACCTCGAGCTAGGCATTCTCGCTCAGGACGCCGCGCATCTCGCATGGCGGGACAACGCCAAGCAACTGACGCAAACAGACACAGTCTACAACAGACCAAGGGGCCTACCCCACAGCCTACATTCTGCATTGGCCAGTTTGTAGCCTCTTTGCTGTCTTTTCTCATTTATATTTTGATGTAACACAACTGTAGCTTATAATTAATGCATGTAACTCTTCTCTCCTCTATAAATAGGATTGCCTTGTTAGAAGAGCAGAGAGAGGCCAAGTTCTGTAAGCAGAAACTCTGCTAAAATCACTTTCCAGCACATTAATAAAATCTTCGCCGTGGAAGTAGGGTCTGGTGCCGCTCGGATTTGGCCAAACCATGTTAAACCTGTCGCCTCCTCATCCCTTCATCCTCTCAGTCCACCTCCTTCTGCACTTTCAAAGCAGCATTGGTCCTCTGAACTCATCTCTGTTGACTGAAGTATGAGTCCTCTGTTCGAATTAAATTTCACCGTTAACAGAAACCAACATGTAATATTGTATATCTACACCGATTTCTAATTAAAAATCGATTTCTTAGCAATGACTCTTCTCTAAAATAGGTTTTTTTTTAAAAAAATAGTTTGTCCATCTATATCAGTTCCTAAAAAAATGACATCTAATCTACATCCCTTCCTATAACTATAAATGTATCAAATTTATTTTTAATTATTTTATATGATTTTCATTGTTTTAGTAAAATAGAAGTAATTAATGATCACCATAAATTTTACAATTTCTTAGTATTGAAAAATTGATTTTAATATTGTCATATCAGTAAATTAATAGAATGTAAACGATTTATATTAATTTAATTGATAAATTAATAAAAAATTTATTTGATTATATATTATAAAATTTTTATGAAGTACAAAATTAATAAAAAAATTTTAATAGCTGAGAAGTTATAATTTTTAAAGATACTTTAAATCTAAATAACTTAAATTATATAATTGTAAAAATGTATCGATTCTTAATTTAAATCAACATCAATCGTGATATTAAGTTTAGACGTTAATTATTTAATAAAAGTTGACATTATAAATTTTCCTATATTTATAAAAACATTATCACACATACATTGTTTTATTTTTCATCCATATCTAACTAAGAATGTTATTTCTGCATTATATAATAGTGCCTACAGCAACATCTGCAGCATGCAATGATGCACAATGATAACTGGACAATGCATAACGGAGGCTCAACGGTGCACACTGGAAGGTGTACTTAGAGTGACTGGGGAAACTGACAGGAAAAGGGAGAGAAGGGAGAGATTCGTCGGAGTAAAGTCATGCTTCTGCAGCATCCCATCTACCACCAACAATTAGTACACTTGGTTCAATGACTTCGCCTTTTCTGGCACCTTCACTGATGCCATTTCTTTTGCTACCCTTTTGGACTGAAAAACAAGAGGACATTATTGTCATCCCGTAATTCTAATATATTGAAATGAAAAATAAATTAAAATTATAGAATATTTAACAAATATTTCTAATGGATTAACTTGTAAGTTTTGAAAATGAATGGAAAATTTGTGTAATTTTTTAATATTTCAGAGAGATCGTAATATTTTTCTCTTTTTCTTAACAACAAAACCTTTTCAATATGTATTGAAAATTTGAAACAAAAATTTGTCCTTTTGACACTCCATTTCCGAAGGAAAAATTTTTGTCTCCGCCAACGAAGCTATTGCTTTGTGAGATGCTCTCTTGATTGTTCAATCTTTGGATTTAAAGAACCTTTCTTTTTTTAATTGCATGATGTGGAGTTGATGTCCTCTTATAAAGCGGGAAATCACGATTGGTGTATTGCAGCAATATTGAGAGATATTATGAAGATTTCTTGTTTTGGTGCAAAGTTCTTTTAGCTCGACTCCAAGAAAGAATGGGGAAGTCGCTCACTGGGTGGCTTCTGCCTGCTTGAAAAGAAGTCTTGCTTACACTAGGTCTTGCTCTCACCCTCTCAATTTGAAGGTCTTGCTGTTGAAGGATCAATATGCTCTATGACCTTAAATTTACCAGAGTATTTTTACATTAGTTAGTATGTATACATTGCTGCTTTATTGGATAGTCTGTTCTTTTTGAACATGTACATATTATAGCAGTTGATTGTTTTTATGTTGATTATTTTAGTAAAACTCTTAGGCTAAAGGTCTATGGCTTGTTTTGTTTAAAAAGATGAATGAGTTAAAATTCGTACAAACGCATCCCAATATCACTCACCATTAAATTTTGAAAAAAAATAAAAAGAAACTCTTTCATTGATTAATATTGTACATGTCAATAACAGAATAGTAAATTATATTTCTTCATTATGAGATTTAATATAATTATATATATACTTATTTTATTTTTAGAAATATATATTCATTTCGTTTAATTTTTTGAAATATGAAAAGTGAATATATATTTAAAATAAAAGAAAATAATGTGAATGTATATAAAAAAGAAAATTTGATGTATATTTAGAGATCCCAAAAATAAACAGACATAATTATAATTACATCAAATTTAAGGAGAGTGATCTAATTTATCCTTCCGAAGGGAAAAAAAAAGGGGGGGGGGGGGAAGTTGTAGGCTAACCAAACCAAAACTCTATGTATAGAAAAAAAAAAGTATTAAACCACCATGGTACAAGTAAACCCCAAGGCAAAACGGGCGAGGGAACAAAAAAATCAAGCATCACAGAAGCTTTCTCTTTTTTCCAATGATTATTTGATTGTGCACCATATAATTTGAATCCATATCCAAACATCTCTTCTGATCATTCTTCCCTGATTCATAGGGCACATGAGATTTCCCAGGAAATCCCAAACTCAAAGAAGTTGGAACAGCAGCACCATTTGGATTGACACTTGCACTTTCTTCAACATCAGCAGAAAAAGGAGGAGGGTTTTTCCACTGAGGTGTAGGAGCAATAAGCAGTGTCGAAAGCAAAGGACCGGCTTCTGTTACGCTTCTCAACAATCTTCCTTTCTGAGGCAAAGGTTTTCCCCACGCAAGCTTATCCATCAGCAGCGAAACACTTTCATTTGAAGAACCAAGATCTGCTTTGATTTTCTCAGTTTTTTCTTGAAGGGCTGGCTTCTTTGGCAACTTGAAGTTACTAGAAAACCCCATAGAGGAATTCCCATCATGTGATTCACAGCTTGCCAATGATAAATCGTATGGATTGTAATTTGTGGATGATTTGGGGCTTATATCTAATTCTCTGGTGATTCTGCTTGTGATTGGTTGGAATTTGGTCTGAAGCTGTTGAAGTTTGTCTTTGGCTTCATCCCTTTCTTTGCAAACTCTCTTTAGCATGTGGAATAGGCGTTGGATGGCCTCCTCGTATTTCTTCATCTCTGTTTTGGCTTCCATTCTTGCTGATATGAGTTCAAGCTTGGCGCAGATAAGTTTGTGCTTAATCTCATCAATGTTCTGTCAAGCAAAATCTAATAAGTATGGCAGTTTGAGAAAAGAACCGAAAACATTGGGAGGTGTTTGGAGTACATGCTGTATGGCATGGTTTAATATGTTCAAACTTATATCAAATATTTAATATTATATCTTATCTTTTTTGTTATCGTATCTTACATGAGATATTTGTTTATTAAAAATTTTATCTCAATAAAATTATTCTGATTCTTAAAAATAATTTAAATTTAAGATAATTATAAATTTTTCAATATTTTTAATGAAATTATTAAATAATAAATTAAATAATATTTTAACTATATTTCTTAATATTTTTTCTCTTCAATTAACTATAATATGATGAAGTCATGAAAAAAAAAAGAAAAAAAAT
Organism: Saraca asoca; assembly: GCA_026873985.1. Classification (NCBI taxonomy): domain Eukaryota; kingdom Viridiplantae; phylum Streptophyta; class Magnoliopsida; order Fabales; family Fabaceae; genus Saraca; species Saraca asoca. Next base: position 6,507 of record JANHAO010016092.1, on the reverse strand, counting down.
ATACAAGAAGGATAAGAAGTCTAATTAAAAGTAATTAATTCAATTATACTGTCAAATAAAATGGGAATGATAAATATAAATTAAAAGAAAGTGAAAATGATAAATTTTATTTAGATGAATTATTATAATAAATGTATACTTCAGTTGATAAAGACAATATCATGGTTGCTACAGATTAAATGATGTAAATTTAAGTTAGGGTAAAGTGGAAATATTAATTTTACTTTAATCTTATCATGTCATAATGTATATAAAAGAAGAGGATTAATGTATCTTATATAAATCGTATAGAATGAATGCATCAAATTATACTATACTGTCTTGTGTAACAATTAAATACTTATTAAAACATGATGAAATCATAATGCAAATAATTCTAACTTTTGAATTTGGTAGTCAATATTATGACTCCACTTTTTCAGTGGTTCAACATGTGAAGTAGCAGGACTCCTTCAATAAAGTAACATGTTTTTAACCTTTATTACCATTGGTCAAAAGATGGAGCATCATTATTTTGGTGGGGTATGTGAACATTTTTCATAAAAAAATATTATTTATTTATATTCATGTAAAGAATTTTTATGTTAATTATATATTTTGTAATTAATAAAATAATATATAATACAATAATAATAAGATAAATAATTTTTCTTTAAAATTGAGATGTTATTTTCACCATATTCCTTATATATAACATTAAATAAATAGTTAAATAGAATATTTGTTATTATTATCTCAATATTTTATAAGTATAAATACAAATAAATGAAAATTTTTGTCCAAAAGATGCAACAAAACAAACGAATCCTTAGCTTTTCTAGCTCTTCGGTTATGATTTTTTCTTTTTTTTCAATCATATTTTATTAAATTTTCATTAACATAGCTCCAAGTCTTTTAGATAATACTATGAACATAATATCTTTGTTGGTTCACTTAAACCTTTTATATCTTAAATTTCAATGCTGCAGTCAACAGTATTTTATAAATCTGGTGACATATTTCATCCTTAAAATACAGTGATCTCTTTTATTTCTAAACTTTTCTACAGATAATACTATGAATATACATAATTGGCACAAGCCACATGCATCAAAGTAGGATTAATTATTCAGTCATTATCAAATAAAAATTCTAATTAACAGTTTGTTTCCTTTAAACATAAATCAATGATAACAGCAGAGAATAAGTTAAGAAATGAATTGAACCTTTAAAAACTATATATAAAACGTCGTCAATAAAAGTGGAAAATGAAAGATGAGAAAGAGATAGATATTTACCTCGTTCCTACTGCACAAATAAGACATGGCTTCCTTGTTTCTCTGTGAAGCAGAAAGAATCAAACGCAGGAGAATATATCAGACGAAGAGATATTAATTACCCATGTAATGATGCAACTGAAATTGCGTTTTGCCTGAACATAAAATTTGGCTGCTGTTTCTGGGCAGAACAAGCTTCTTCTGTCTTGAACAGACAGCCTAGTATAATTAAAAATTCACGTAAAGTTGTTTTCAAAACAAGAAAAGAAGAAAGTGTTTTAGTTTTTTGGTTTGGACTCTGACGATAAAAGCAAGCGGCTTGTTTATATTATTCTTGCTAGATAGTGATTCAGTGGACCTGAACCTCCGTGGTTATAGGGATGCTGTCTCCTAAAATATATACCACTGATATCAATTACTTTCTCTAATGTCAAGCCTTGTTGAAATCTTGGCCTATTTTTGACATAGATTATGTGTCCTATTCTAAATCGAGCTTTTTGACAGAGAAATCTCAGTTTTGCTGAGTGTAATTGATACTATGCAACAAAATATGTTTACAATATTCAACGTTCTATGATGCTAGTGAAAGTGAACTGGTTTCTGCTTGAACGATTCACTTCAGATTGCAATTCTAACGTCAGAACTAAGTTGGTTTTCGACAGATAAACACATTGACCATTTTCTTTTGTTTTTAGGGTCGGGAGTATGGTACAAAGTTGTTTATTTTTGACGTTTTTATAACTGAGTACTTGGTTCACTCAAATCATCCAATATGCATTGGTTGATCAGTAGAGCCGTCAAAACAGATCAAAGTCCATCCATGAATTGAGCTGTTTTGTTAGAAATTGGAAAAATAATTTTAGCCAATTAACCTCATTTGATACATTATATTAAAAAGCATTAGATCTGTACAACTAAATTTAATTTTAAAATAATAACTTTACGTGGTATAGATTACAAATATATTATAGTAAAAACTCTTGACTAAATTTACTCTTCACAAATGCTAGCAAAAAAAAAAAAAAGGAAAGAAACAAATTTGAAATCTCAATGAGGACCTAGTTGTAAGGCTCAAATTGATGATGTCCACTAATGATCCAAATATCATTATAAGTCCAATAGAATGATCACTTGTTAATTGGCCCAATATACTTAATTATTATAATATTCATTTAATTTAATACTATATTTAATTAAACTATGGTAGTTGTTGACATACAAATTTAGTCAACTAAAGTTCAAAGCCCAAGTTGCAAATCAAGAATGCAAAATAACAACAAAAAGAGAAGACACAAGAAAATTTTTAACGTGATTCGATCTAAATCTATGCCTATATCCACGACTATCCATTTCTCTGTATATTTTGGCTCAGTAATAGTATATGTTAGTTGTCTCTCTGTATAATAATTTCAACCCTTATTTATAGTGGTCGGGGCGTTACAATTTGAATGTAATGGAAAAGAATCATGAATTGATTACATTTTTGTAACAGATAATATTTAATTTGGAAACGGATTTCTATTATTAATTTCCAATTGTCATCCTCAATGACCTGATGGCTGGGAAAGCATGTTTCGAGCTGCAAGTTAAACCTTGCCCTCAACGACTTGAAGCTACACGTAAGGTTGCTTTGACCCTTGTTGACCAGTGATCTGAGTTCATATTTGGTGACCTGATGACTTGCTCCAGCGACCTTAATCTTGAATGAACTAGGCCTTTATCAACTGGGCTTGTCCATTGGGCTTTTACTAATCTATTTGTATGGCCCTAAAAATACCCACAATATTAGCTCCCAGCTCTCAATGTGATCTATAGACTAAGAGTTGTAATTCCCTGGTAAAAACTAGCAATTGTGATTTGTCATGCCATCATTTAGACTTCTATCCCATCACTTTATCTGTGCCATCATTACCATTATTTAATGCACATATTCTTCTGTAATCGTTAAAGTGGTGAAGACTAAGCCTTGTTATTCACTGGATCGTTAGATTAAGGGTAGTTAATCAGTCTCTAGATCTAACAGTAAGGCTATGCAGCTATATAAGGTGAGAGAAAACCATTTTTTCCTCTTACTTGTCATTTTTGAAACCCAACACTTTGCTTCTTACTTTTCTCTCAAACTCACAAACACTTACCACCATTTTTTGCTTTTCTGCTTCACCAAATTTGCAACAGAGTACTTTGGATTCGAGTTGCCAAAGACCAGTCTTACACATTATTCCCTTCTCAAAACTCCTCTCATCCCATTAATACAGTAAGTTCTCTAAGCACACCCTTGACTTTAAGCTTTTGTTTTTCACAAATGTCTTACTCTGTGAGTTTTTTATGTCTTGATGCTTGGAGAGTTTCGTGGTGTGTGTCTGTTAGTTGCTAAGAAATTTTGTGTGTCAGTTGATTTTGTTGAATGCTTATTTGCACACCTTTTGTTGTTTATAGAAGCTGGCATGTGATCTGTTTGACAAAATGCTTGTAGGTTTTAGGCTTGTAGATTGTTAAATTTATCTTTCTACCTATTTCCCAGGTTTTAGCGACCTGATGGGCTCATTGGTTGAGCCCTTTATGTTTTTAATGGTCTGGGTCTTAGGTGTAGTGATATGAGCCGTGTATGACCTATTGCATAGGAAATTCCTTATTAGCAGATAGAAGCCTTAGCTTTTAGGTATGGTTTGCTTACAGTGACCTGACTGTTCCCTTTTCTGTGTAGATGTCTACAGTTCATAAGCACTATGGCCATCGAGTAGAAAGTGCTGACATTGCTGGCTCTCCACATCAGAGTGAGGAATAGGTGTGTCTCACTGAAGAAACAACCTCTAGGAGTGGCAAGGTCACTGAGGGGTTTGCGGCTCATCCAAACCCCACTGAAGGTCAACAGGCCACTGGGAGACAGAGGCCTTCTGCTCATGCGGTGTTTATTCACCATGCTTCGACTATTAAGGTGCCCTCACTTGATGAGATTGGGGGAATGGCTCTGATGTGCTACTTCCTTAAGGGCTGTTGCATCATGGTGCCCTCACTTGATGAGCTTGGAGGAATAGCTTTGATGTGCTACTTCCTTAAGGGCTGCTGCATCATGGTGCCCTCACCTGATGATCACGTAGTTTATCCTCCTTCGAGGTTTGTTGCCATTAGCACCCATCATCTTAATGTTGGGTTTAGGTTCCTAGTTCGCCCTTATATTATTGATTTGTTAAATTAAAACTTTGCCCCTTCTAGCTCACACCCTACTTCTACTCCTAACTCACCTCCTTTGCTCTTCTTTATCTTAGGAATAACCTCTCACCTCCTTTTGTAAGGGTTCTTTGCTACCTTTATTATATCAAGGGCATATGTCAGTGAGATAGGATATACTACGTCACAGCTTGCCAGACTGACCATAAGAAAATCTTGCCCCAAGGTGATGCAAAGGGCAAGTTCAATGTGGGGAACTATAAAACCCATTGATTTTATATTTCTTACCCATCTCTTCTTCATCTTCGCAACTTTGGGTTCGTCCTTACTCTGGGTAAGCAAGCTAGAGATGTGCGAACTTGCATGAGTACATATATTTATTTTATTTTTGATTTAACATTCTATTTCATTTCGTAGATGGAGTTGGTAAAGACAAGTTGATATTAGAGGTAGAGGAAGTTGAAGTGCTTGGCCAATTTGCTACCGTGGACGACCTCAAGAACGATCTTAAATTTGATTAGGACCTCCTGCGCTCTCACAAGGTTGCTTTGGCTTAAAATGTTTAGCTCCTTAACAACACTAAAAACATCAGAGCTTGTGGAATTAAGATGGTTTGCCCAACAAACTTTCGGGAGTACATAGATATGGTAAAGCTCAACATTCTCATGCCACCAACCCCTCTCTACTCAGTTTGCTAACCTTGCTATTGCTGCTACCACATCAGCTTCTATTATTGCTGCAACCCCTGCTACTGCAAGTCAACCTTCTTCCCTGGTAGTAGTAGTAAGGACCTCACAGGCATTGGTTCTTACTTCGTAGCCTCTGGTGGTTGGGGTCCTAGATGAATCAGTGAGAGCTCCAACTCGTGAGGGCTTAATTATTTCTAGTGATGAGGTGAAGGCAAAGTCCCCATCCAAGCCCCCTACTAAGAAGCAAAAGGTGGACAAGGGGAAAGAAGTGTTGGCTGCAATCAAGCAAGTAGCACTTGAGGTTGTGCCCTAATAACAATATGACAGCCTTGGCCTTAAGGTAGGGGATTATTACGACTTCTTCTGGGACAATGTGGACCTAATCTTGGGGACCCACACCAAGCCATTGGAGTTAGAGGAGATGTCTGGTGAAGGCTTGATGGGCTACATAGCTCGTCATAGTATACTGGTGAGTTCAGTTCTTTCACCTCTGTTCTTTTGCTTCTTTGCAAGGTAACTTAACCATTTGGTTTCTTAGAGTGCACCGTGAGCGATAAAGCTAAAGGATGAGTTCTTATATTGGAAGAATGATAAGGAAAAGCTCAAGAGTGACCTGGCCACTATGAAAACTGAGGCGTTGGGGTTGAGGGACAGAACGCAGCTACTTGAAACCTAGTTGAGAAATGTTGAGGTGGCCAAAAAGGAAGCTAAGGAGGCCTTGTCTTGTGAGGAGGCAAATTGTGAAGCTATCATGTCTAACCTGACTTCAAATCTCAATAAGGTTATTAATGAGCTATCATGAGTGAAGAGCGAGCTGGATGTGGCAGTGCGATGAGCTGAGGCTACTGAAAAAGAGAAAGAGGCCACGGCGTAGTGAGCAAAGGCTATGGAAAAAGAGAAGGAGGCAGCTAGGAAGGAGGTTGTTTAGGCAAGAGAGGAGACCACTCAAGTCAGGGTGGAGACCATGGTGCTGGTCGTGAAAGTGGACAAAGATGTGATGTCTAAAACCACCGTTGGCTTCTTGTACACCTTGTGGAAGGAGCACTTGAAGATGGACTTCTCCTTTTTTGGTGGAGATGTTCACCAGGCTATTAAGGACTTCGAGGAAGCCGTGAAGGCAGCTCTTCCAACTAAGGGTGTAATAGCCGCAAGCATGCAGGTCATTAGTGGTGTTGCTCCTACTCAAAATATAACTCAAGGAGAGAGCAGCTCATAGGTCATAGAGACAGCTAAGGCAGCTACTGATGACCAAACGATGAACGACTTGCTCTCCTCGTATGTCGACCTTCCAGCCCACTAGAGTACAGCTCCTAAGGACCGGCCTTCCTCTTAGGTCATGATTGCTACAATCCAAAAAAGTTGTAATTTTGAATTTCATTTCTTGAATTTTCATA